>JAGKPW010002442.1:0-97269 GCA_019926035.1 Melaleuca alternifolia | reverse complement strand
TAAAGGTCACGGTGGGGCTTATTGTCCCAGTAGCTAATTAGGACCACAATGTTGTCTTATAGATTTGCCTAGGCTTTGCTTTGTGCTTGCTCGGACCAACCTGAGAAGCACTTAATTTCTCACTGGTGGACGCAACCCATTTCAATGCAACCGGAGGGAGAGGAGAGCCGACTTAGGAGTTGCTTTCTCCTAAATTTATTTCAGGGGACATCGTTTTTGACATTTGTATTAAACTCTTTGTATTTCTTTATTGTTTAAGTGAATTTCTTACCCTCACCATTCATGTTCTTATAGGAGCTTTGTGAATCATTTTAGTCCGGCGCTTTTCTCTCAGGTTTATCTCTTTTAAATAGCCTCTTTCTAGCAAGTTGCAGTTCTAGAATATCGTGGCATTCGCCCTTCTTCATTTCTATTTACTACGTAAGGCGACATTTTCTTGATGAGGCATGATGACTTTTTTCTTCCTTAAGAGATAAATAAGAGGTGCCACATCTTTTGGATTTAGTGCATGGATCCGATATCCTGTATTTTGGCGATCTATTGGCACTCTGTAACTTCTAATTCTAATGCAGAGAATTCTACAAAACTCATCCAATCGTTAACGTGGCACCGAACAACTTCATCTAAGCTTAACTCATGCAAAAGTTTGGTGGCCTCAAGTTCAAAGGGATCCTCTACATGGACCGCGTATACGAATGAATTGTTTGATGACTATGGAGGGATGGTTTCAGGAAGTCATTCACTCACGTTGGAAAGACTATATGCATGGGAGAAGAAGCTCTATGAAGAAGTTAAGGTAAATCTGCACCTGTCAAAATTCACGCGCTTCATTAGCTACTATGGACAAGTTCTCCTCGTTGTCATGGATGAAGTTGAGAAATAAGAAGTACTCAAATTGTATAGTCTTACTGTGTCTGATATCTACTGATTCCTTTTTGCTTATTAGCTACTTTTTGCCTGCTTTCATTGTTTCATACTGTGAAAAGCAAAAATCCTATGTCTTCACGTCTCACCTGAACATGGCATGCTCTTGAAAATGTTTCTTACTCCGTGTTGAAAGATGAAATCTTGATAATTAAGCTTATTTCTATATTATCCGTATGTTATGAATGGGGACATAGTTTCATCTAGTTTACTTTTGTTTATTTTGGCTTGATAATGCCAATCCTATACGCCCAGGCTGGAGACAACATAAGGAAATTGTACGAGAGGAAGTGTACACGGCTGAGAAACCAAGACGTCAAAGGAGACGATGGACCCACGATGGACAAAACCAGAGCTGCAGTGAAAGATTTATATGCTAGGATCTTGGTTGCGATCCGCAGTGCCGAGGCAATTTCCAAAAAGATTCAGAAGCTTCGCGACGACGAACTGCAGCCTCAAATTCTTGAGCTTTTGAAAGGGTAAGCGAACACCTAGGAAAGACCCTGTTTTCACGTTCCAAAAGTGTACATCTTTTTGTGTTGGCTCCTTGGTTTTTTGTCAATGTACTTCTGTTACCTGAAGGTAATTAAATTTATTTTCAGAACTTCATGGTCTTGCTCCTTGATTTGTCGTTCTGTTCCCATCGTGCAGCCTTACTCAAACGTGGAAAATTATGCTGGAGTCTCACGAGACCCAGAACAAGATTCTTCTAGAAGTTGGTACCTTTGCTTGCCCAACGTATGGAAAGTTCTGTAACAACTCCCACCGGCTCGCGACGCTCCAGCTTGAAGCTGAACTCCAGAACTGGCGTTCATGCTTCACCGACTACATCACATCACAAAAGGCATATGTTGAAGCACTTCATGGTTGGCTTACCAAGTTCGTAGCACCTGAAGTTGAATTTTGCTCCAAGGGCAGGAGTTCTTCTGCCCCTTACTGTGTCAATGGTCCCCCGTTGTTACTGATCTGCCACGACTGGTTGGCCTCTCTGAATATGTTGCCAGATAATGCCGTGGTGTTCGCATTGAAAAGCTTTGCCAAGGACATGAGAGCTCTTTGGGCCCAACAAGGGGAGGAGCAGCGCCAGAAGAGGAAAGTGGATGCACTGGCAAAAGAAGTCGAGAGGAGGACAATGTTGCCGTTGTTCCACAAGGCAGAGACACGGTTTCTCGAGTTCAGGCCGTCCGAGGACAAAACTGAGCTCGAGAGCACCCATTCTGAGCTCATGACAGACAACGGGGACTATTTGGACACTTTGAGGAGGAAGTTAGAAGTGGAGAAGGAGAGGCACCATAATTGCATGCAAGAAACGCAGAGGATCACTCTAAACGGGTTTCAGACGGGGCTGTCGTTGATCTTCGAGTCCCTGACGGAGTTCTCCAAGGCTTCTCAGAAATTGTACAATGATATGGTTGCTCATGGCGAGAACGTAGAGAAAGCCGAAAACATGACCCGTTTAGAAGGCTCCCAAGCTGGAGGAGATGGTGAAAGGAGATAATGGTTGGACTTGGATCCGGTGATCGTAGGTCTAGCTCATTGGGTCGTGGCTGTACATTACCAGTTCGAGTCGAAGCGCCTCGCTGAGACTTGATCTTTGTGCTTGTTCTTTCTTTTTTACTTGGTAGGTTTTTGTCGAGGACGGTTATCAAGATGTCCTTGGGGATCCGTTATGGTCACCCCTTCGTTCATTGTTTATTGGCAATACGTGTGTGGAGAGTTTTGCCTACTCTCTAGCATTGTTACATGCAAATATATCTGAGCTAAGTTGGGCAAACTGTTGGTTGATGGTCAGACCGAATGTCTACTTAGGGAGTGTCGTTTCTTGGGTGATGTTTCCTCTCTCTCTCTCTCTTTCTCGCTCTCGCTCTCAGTTCCTTCAAGTTTTCAGGTAAAGCAGTTTGCTTGACTCGGGCTTAGTTGGACTTCATGCTAATCACTTGGATTTTAAACGAGATAAGTGGGCTGGTTTTCGGACCCAAGAACGAAACCTACAAGCCGGACCAGTCCATTTAACGTTTCGGGCTTGCTCGGGCTGGACGTGGGCCGCTAGGCCTGCTTACGATCAAGTTCTGGCCACCAATAGAAAAATCTCGCGCGGTTGGCCTGCCAGTTGCCTACTCCACCGATCAACTGATCTCAACTGTTTTTCAATTACCAGGAGAGAGAGAGAGAGAGAGAGAGAGAGAGAGAGAGGTGCATAACAGTTGACCATGTTATCTTCCTCTTGGAGTTGGAGGCAGAGTCTCACACTCTCGCCTTCTTCTCCGTTTGATTTCTCCAAGAGACCGTGTCGCAACAGAGCCAGCTGTTCTCTTATCGTCCACGCTAGCGCAGAGAACAGCGGCAATGGCGAGGACGGTAACAAGAAGAACAATAAGGTGGTGATTGTGGGCTCCGGTTGGGCTGGCCTCGGTGCGGCTCACCATCTCTGCAAGCAGGTACTCCTCCGTCTTCTACTTTCTTTCGGTCGTTGAATTGAACGTGCGATTGGGGTTAGATTGTGTTCAGTTGGTGATTGTGCGGAATACCGAGGTTTGAATTCGAAGGGAGTGCCTTTCGTGTTTTTTCTCCCTCCTTCTTTTTCAGGGTTTCGATGTGACGGTTCTTGAAGATGCAGATGATTATGGCAGTCCCGATGCAATTGGTATTCAAGGTGCTTGAAACGGCTCTTTTATGTGAACAGGACCTCGTTGGTTCTTCTTCTTCTTCTTCTTCTTCTTCTTCTTCTTCTTCTTCTTCTGCTTTTGTGGATGTGTGGATATGGCAAAGCGCTTATTCGAATCTCGTAGATGCTAATGTAGGACCAGATTAGACTGGCTTGTCAAGTCGTTTTTTTATTTTTATTTTAGTACTATCGTTTACACTCATTTGCTGAATGAGAGAAGGAATTCATCTGGATATTGATATACGGATCGCATATACAGGCATACCATTTATGTTTCATAAGGTAATTCCGCTAGAGGCACAGATGTTGTAATTAGTGCATATGGGCGTCTATGTCTCCCCATTAATTGTGAGTATTCACCAAGGACAGTCAGAAAGTTGAAAAGCTCCAACTTTTCTTTTCCATGGTGGGGCTAGCAAAATGACCTTTTGAATTGCATCATACGCAGAGGTGTCTCCCACAACTTAGTAGTTGAAAAAGAAACCAAACTGAGTTCTTTTGAACACGCAGGCTTTTGGCACCCTTATCAGAACATCTTCAGCCTTGTCAATGAGCTTGGGATCAAGCCCTTTACAAATTCAACGAAGTCTGCTCTCTATTCCCGTGAGGGGCTAGAGGTACTTACATATCTTTTCCATTATACATCACGAGCGCATGAAAATGATGATGAAAAGACTACATTAAGTATGTTTGGATGGTGAGTTCCCGCATATCTTATGCTATTGAATGGAGCCACTCTTTTTCACATGTGGCACTGGCTTCTCTGCTGTCAAATTTTGTTGACCATTAAGCGGTTATGACAAGTGCATAGGTCTTGCATATCTGGAGACCTTTAGCTTTAGGTTTCTCAATGTAAAATCCATACTCATGCAGGTGGTGTTTCCAATATACCAAGATCTGCCTCAGTTGCCTTCTCCCTTGGGAGCCTTAGTTCATACTCAAGTATGCATCATGTTGAAGCTACATGACAGTGTCTTCTAATACGATATGTATCAAAGCTTGACCAAACAAGTAGCTCTGCTGATGCTAAATTTTTTTTTGACTCGCAGTTTCTTCGACTGGACTTGGTGGATAGACTGACGTCAGTTTCTTTAATGGCTGCAGGCATGTTAAAGCTACTCAGTCAAGTATTAAATTGCTTGAATTGTTTTGCGACTTCTTGATGAAATGGTTCCGCTGCATTGATTATATGATGATATTTCTTCTTCCAGTGTTTTGCTTTTTTAATCTGGGATAGTTAAACACAAAATTGTCTACAACTAAGGGAAGAAATCATGCAAAGAACTTACAAGGAGAATTCGAGTAAATGAAGTATATAAGCATTGCGTATGTGAACAAATTAATGAAGAAACAACTCGGTTTGATTGCCATACTGTAGTGTCCTCTTCGACAAATAATGAATTAAATGAAGAATGTGATACGTTGTTATGTCTGATACATTTAAATTTGCGGCAATGCATTGGCTTATAAACATTATGCTAACCCTGTGGATTGCAAAATGCCATCAGTTTGAGTTCGAAGAACTTTCCAGCTAGTTATTGTAGGACATAAGTGGAGAACCTTCTTCATTGGTAGAATTTGCAGATGGATCTCCCTTGAATTTTATTGCTCTCCCCACCCCCACCCCTTCCCCACAAGTGAGCACCAAACGAAGAGAGTAAAATTCGGCATCTGATTAAATTTGGTAGTCCTGAAGGATTGTTTTTGAGAAGATCATCAACAGCATTTGGGTACTAGTCTTATGACTCTTGCCGGATCTCATCCTCCTATCAACAGCTAATGTGTGCCTTACGCTTGCAGTGGTGGACTTTGACAACACCGATACTGCCTGGAGAAAGTATGATCCAAGTAAAGATCCAATCACATTTGTTGAAAGAAAATCTGTCTATGGATGAACTTTCTCTCTAGCTAAAGTTCACAAGACAAATTCTTATGATATATTCAACTGGTAGTTACTGCCAGAGAGCTCTCCAGACAGTTTGGCTGCTCAGAAAAGCTTTATCAGGATGTATTTCGTCCAATGCTTCAAGTAGGTCTCTTTGTGCCACCGGAGCAGTGCAGTGCTGCTGCTACTCTGGCAATGCTATATTACCTCATCCTTGCTCACCAGGTCTTTTTGCTCTCTTCTCTAGACCTCATTTGTAACACATGCACTTGATCATGGGCAGTTAATATGACAGCTGGAAGCAAGGGAACCATGAGATATCTCCTGTTATGTGAAGTTTCTGGAAATCATGAAGAACCTATTTGTCAGCCACCCTGGCCTATTGATTGTGCAGCACTGGTGTGATTTTAATCAAGATAAATCACGTGGTCCTTTAACCGGGCTTTAATATAGTGTCTAAGTGCACCAGGCCATTCCAACTGACAATTGATGTTTGTGAATTGGGCACATCAAAGTGTAACTCTCCCCTTTTGTTGTGGATGCAGAAAGATTTTGATGCCGTGTGGTGTCGGGGGACAGTCAAAGAAAGGATCTTCAAGCCATGGAAGGAATTTTTGAGGACTCAAGGTTGCGTGTTTTTGGAGGGTCGAAGGGTGACGGACTTTTTGTTCAATGAGGTGACAGGCTGCATATCAGGAATAGCTTGTGGGGGAGAGACCCTTGATGCAGATGCATTCATTCTAGCTGTCAGAATCTCCACCATTCAGGAAATTATTAAGAACAGGTAATTCTAGTTCTCTCTCCAAATTCTTGGCAGTCAAATCAAATCAAATCAAATCAAATCAATTATCTGGACTTTTACCATATGTTGCTCCATTCAATCAGCAACTATTTTCTGTTTATGTCCTTTTGTTAGTGTTAATAAGCTGACCCTGTTAATATTACTTAACTCTTTACTCTTACAGATGAGTGAAATCTCTATGTCAAAGAACTAGTCAAACATGTTTTATTTTGTGAAAGTCGGTCCTCATTCTTCTGAAAATCACTGCTACTTGAGATAATACGTATTCTTTCACTAAGATAGACGAAATTAAGTCTATACACGTCAGATCTTTGATTTTTGCATCATATTGTTCCGAGTTTCTTTTTAACTTGATGTTGAGTTCTGTGTAGCTCAGTATTACGCACAAGGAATGAGTTTTTGAGAGTCATGAACTTGGCCGGTGTTGATGCACTCAGTGTTAAGCTTCGACTTGATGGGAAAGTAAGTGCCAATGGATTTCTTCGTCCTAAATTCTCTAGCTTTCTGCTAACATTTCTGATTTATATTTAAAGTTATGCAATAAAGGGGAGAAAATATGGACAGTTAATAAGTGAACTGGGGAATTTTGTCCACCCTCAGTGTTGCATTCTGACTTTGAAATTTTATGACAAATAGTCCTTACATGACTGCCAAAGTTCTCCGTGTATTTGATGATTTCTTGTTTTTCCTGAATACGTGTATGTTATGGAGTACAGTAATACGCTTGAATGCATAGTGATTACCAGGAACTAACCTGTTTTGGTCAAGATCATGCTCAGTCTCTCCGGGGCATCTTGGAAAGCTGTTGATATCTTGTTCCTCCCTTGTGAGGTGCTAATTGCCCTTCATAATGACAACTAATGAGATGTTACGTAAATTGACAAATATCAGGTGACCATTCCCAATGCTACCAATGTTTGCTCTGGGGATGACAACTGCTTTGGATGGACCTTCTTCGATTTGAATGTACTCCACGATGAGCATAAAGGTGATCCTATGCGAGTCATACAATCTGATTTCGTGA
Source organism: Melaleuca alternifolia (assembly GCA_019926035.1). Taxonomy (NCBI): domain Eukaryota; kingdom Viridiplantae; phylum Streptophyta; class Magnoliopsida; order Myrtales; family Myrtaceae; genus Melaleuca; species Melaleuca alternifolia. The sequence goes on along the minus strand of JAGKPW010002442.1, from coordinate 89,969 downwards.
GTATTAATGTATCTTTATTTGTTTTAGGTGGGACAAGTTTTGTGAAAGAAATTATTGAAGAAACGATATACTTTCCCTGGTTTATGCAGTATTACGCTAATGAATTGCTGGTGCTCGAGGATGAGTATGTAGTTGGAAAAACTATGTCGTACCTCATGGATGTTGTGAAGGAGTTTGGGAATCCTACTGTGGTGGATAGGGAAATCAGGAGATCTCCAAAGTCCTTGACTCATTTCTTCCCAGGTAACTCTTTACTAGCTTTATGCTATAAGCTGATGCTAGACCTTTTCTTGTGGTAATCTCACGTTGCAGGTGCTAGAGAACTCAACAGATTGTTTGCACCATTAGAAGACAAGAAATTATCTGAAATCTCCTGCAATTAATGAAAAGATGCATTTTGCTGGATCTTTAATTCTTTGGTAACTGGTGCGTTTTGACGTGAAGATGGATACCTCTTTTAGTTATGATGAATTAAGTTCTCTGCTGTCTGTCTCCCTTGTGTGGTAGGTTCATATGATTACATGATGCGTGGCTCTACCTCTTTCCCAAACTTGTTCATGGCGGGAGACTGGATTATCAACCGTCATGGTTCATGGTCACAGGTGATCTGCTGCTGTTTTCTTCTTCCTATTCGAGATTCAACAGCAGACGATAATGACGGTGGATATATCATGGTTGTCAACAGGAGAAGTCTTACGTCACAGGGCTCGAAGCTGCCAACCGTGTGGTGGACTATCTTGGATATGGAGACTATGCTAAAATCATACCTGTCGAGGAAGATGAACAGCACATCCAAGCACTTCGCGGCCTCAACCGAAGCTTCAACGAGATCAGAGCTCAACTCCCGCTGCCCAGCAACTTCCTTTGGTGAAGGAACTTGTTCACTATATCGATATACTCGACTCACTATTACATTTTGCACTCTCGCTCATCTGTTTGACTCCGATAGATCGCCAAGGCGCCTGAAACATTTCTTTACGTGAATTGCTAATGCTTGTTGAGTGAGAACAAAGATTTGGTGTGTCCTGTACAACCCCAATGACGGCTAGAAAGAACGGCCTTTTTAGCAAGTAGACCAACTGATGTGGGTGCGCACAAACAGTTGACAATCCTCCGCAAAGTTTTCATTCAATAATTGAGAAATTTTGTAATGTTATGCAGTCGTCAATAACTGCACTCTTGTATTTTCGAGCACAAGTTTGAGACTAGAAGTTACACCTTTGAAAGATAAAGCTAGTGATTGTAATTTGCTGATTACTATGGGAAGGCTATAACTGAGTTGACAAAAATAACCTCAAGAAAACTAATTAACCAAAATAAAAACAAGGATAAGATTGCCCGCATTAAGGAAAACAAGGATATTTTACTCTACAGTTGTGTATTGTTTTCTGTCCATGTTTGTACAAACTTCATCTCCTCTCTTCAACTTAATAAAGTGCTTAAGCTAATTTCTGTAAAGTTTTTTTGTGGGTGTAATGAGTATGAACCTTGTTAATCTTCATTAAATGAAATATCTTAACCAATGAATTTCCCTCAAGACCTAGAACTAAAGAATTGAATATTACAATGAGTTATTAAAAATTAAATTTCAGATGTACTATAAATATATGTGACTTATTAATATTTTTTTCAAATAAGAATCTAATCATTAAAATTATCAAAATACTTGAATCTCAAATGATTCTCCTAAAAAAAAGTAACTAAGACATAAACTCCTCCAATTTGAACACAAAAGGAAAGAAAAAAATTTAGGAGAGATAAATAAACTTATCAGGTTGATCGATTTACATCAAAAGTATATTCTTTCGTCCTTCATAAGCTCCAAGTGAGTGTTAGTTTGGACAATTTAAGCTTTCTTGTATGTAAAAAAAAAAAAAAACCCTCATTAAGTCATACTTGTCACGAGTTCCAACATTATTCAAATTAGACATGAGAGAAAATGTATTTAAATAAGATTTGTGCAAGATCCACGCCACCGTGAAAGTATGCCATTTCAAATGAGTTTTGTTCTGATCTCATCTTTGAAATCCCTCTTAAATTCATCTTCCATGCAGAGGCAAGCCCATCGAGTCATGTCATCTAATTGGTCAAAATAAAACACATTAATCTCAATCTTTGTTTTGGAGCTGCACGTTATTAACTTGCTCGTGCAAGGCACACTCCGAGGCAACCTATCGTCCCCAAGCAAGAAGCTCGACCAGGTTCATGTAGTAGACATCGCACTAGTGATGGTACTTGTGTGCCAGAGTCCATAAAGATCGTGTCTTTGTACACCTCGAAGTTGTAGAACACCGACTGGTCTGCATTCATGACTTCTAAGTATAGCTTTACGAGGACAGCTTTACAAGTACGAAAGGTTATATATATATGCATAATTTTAAAATTTTCAATTATAGCAATACAGTTATGAACTTTCAGACAATTTATCAATACAATCTATTCGATCAATTTTGATCGAAAATTATTAACATGGACATTAACCGTTTTGAAGCTTATCGATATTAATGTGAACAATTTTAGATGCAATTTTTTAAAATTTTTTTTAAAATTTTTGTATTGTGGCCGATGATGACCTATAAGCCCTCATGATTGGATGAGGGCCGTGCCCCTTGCCATCCACAATGAAAAAAATTAAATAAATTTAGTTTATTCATCGTGTCACGTAGTACAATCAGCGCTAATGTCAGGGATTTCTCATCAAAATTGAACAAATAAACTATATTGAGAAATCGTTAAAAGATTTAGAACTCAATTAATATAATTAAAAATTTAGAATTGAATTGATATAAATACAGGAGAATAACACTTTTTTTCCGTACTTTACAAGTACTTTTATGGCCTTCTTTGCCAATCATCCAATATGCGTCTCCAGTTTGCTTGAGTTGACCTTTAGCTCACTTTGTTTGAGAGACAAGCTGCATCCCAGTATTTTTCTACAGACGATGAATTTTCCTTCCGACTCACTCAGAATCCCTCTCCGATCACTGCAAGTATTGCATTTTGAACCGAATCACTATTTAATCCCCTGATTTGTGATGCCATGGAGGCAACTGTTGCAGGAAAGAGGGAAAAAAAGCACCCTGAACACAAACTTTTACTATTCACGAGGATGTTGAGGAGCATTTAACTGCATAGAAGCGGACCATTTGACTAAGATAGGCCTAACTCAATGTACAATCAGCAGTTCTCGTAAAATTCGCAGACACAGAAAACTAACTTCAACGGTCACTTGGGTGAAGAAGGCAACTATGACGCTAAGAGAAGACTGACTTGGATTCACAATGACAAAATGAGCTTGGATTGTACAAGACACACGTTGGAAGTCAGCCATCTATGGGTGGTCATTGTGCTGGTAATAAGCAGGGCCGTAATCCTGCAGATTGGGGCTGATCGAGAACCGGAGCCATCTCCTTTTCTCCGCTTTCCTGAGGCAGGGCTCCAGAACAAGCCCGATCATCATCACCACAAGGCTGATACCCATGACCTTTTTTGGTGCGAGAGCCACGACCACGAGGAGAAGCACGGTTGGGGGTATGCACATGAGAATTGACCCGACTGTCCCGACTGGGATCCTGTAAGGCCTAGCAGCCGCGGGGTGCTCTGCCCTCAACTTCACAAACGCCACAAATTCCATGATCATCCCAAAGCAGTACAAGAAATTCTCTGCCGCTACAATCTCCTGGAAGCTCAGCCATGAGAGCATGACGACACCTGATGCTGAGAACAATATCCCAGTAAGCGGAGTCCCATGGCGAGACCGCTGGGCGAAGAACTCAGGAAGCATCCCGCGTTCGGCCATGCCGAGCAGTTGGAATGAGTCGCTGCTCATCTCAGCCAGGAACATCCCCATGTTAGAGAGAGCAGAAGCAGCTTGGACCCAACTCTGCAGCCAGACACCACCGAGGATCTTGGCAATGTCCGAGAAATATCCGTCAGACCACAGCTCGCGGTCAACTGGAACGGCCCCAGTCCCGATCAGGAGAGGAAAGAAGTATGCGAGGACGACCAAGATGAGAGTGTAAAACAAAGCTTTCGGGAGAGTTTTGCTCGGGTTATCTACTTCACCAGTGAGAGTACTGATGGAGTCCCAATAATTGAGGTTCCAGAAGAGAGTGTTTAAGTACAATCCCCAATTGACAGTGCCAAGATCTACCATCAACCATCTCAAAGGTTTCAGTTCGGGAATGGCCACCAGTCCCATGACCACAAAAGGAAGAAGGGATATCACTCCCAACAGTATAGCAACCCAACCCACTATTGTCAAACCTCTGTAATTCATATAAGTCAGCGCAAGAGTCAGTACAAGCACGGCTATAGTTCTAGGAAAACCGCCTTCAAGAGCCGGTACGGCCGATTTAAGATAGTCCAAGAAGAGAACAGGGTACAAGGCATTGTCGATAACGCCACTCAGCCATTTCATCCAGCCCTGTTGGAAGCCCCAATAAGGCCCCAAAGCCGATGAAACCCAAACTACATAGCCTCCATTTTCAGGAAACATCGTGCCCATCTCTGCAGTTATCAGAGCCTCAGGGATGCTCCATATAAGTGGGAATATCAAGAAACCAAGGAGGGCTAAAAAGGGACCCGCTGCTTTCACACTGTCCTCTACTCCAAATGGACCCCCAGAGACTTCATAAAAGATGAGGAAAACAAGAGGCATGATCGAAACCTTTTGGAATCTGTCCAGTTTCGGGGATGATTCGCCTCCCAAAACTGTGTAGTCTGAGGTGCTGTCATGTCCCGGCATTGGCGGAGTCTGCTTTGTAGTTGGATTTCTCTGTTTCTGCAAGCAAGAGTAACCAATATTGAACGCCTTAAAAGAAAGTGGGCTGAGTTGATTCCTTCAGCGAGGGCAAAAAAAGCACATTTTACTGCAGTACGTATTGATCCACACTTTTGCTCTTCATATACATTAATTATATATAAATCACGCGTGTGATCAAGCTGCTTCTCAATACAAATAGAATTGCTATGCTAAGCTGGAAAAGTTTACACATACATTTATGCGATTGAAAGTTCTTCCAAGTGCACTACTAAGCTCCTTCTTTTCTTACGTTCTTCAACTATGATCTGGTTTGCATTCGAGCAAATTCTGGGCAATGCTTACTCATTGACACAACACAGCTATTGCAGAGAATGCAGCCTAGAAGAGTGCACTTCATCAACTAAAGAAAGGAACCCTATTTCTCCTTTTGGGCCAACAAGAAAGAAAACACCCACTGGGCAGCACAAAATTGAGCACATGAATCTGCTCCGTTTGCACAAAAAGTGAGACCAATTGCAAACACAAACCCTGAAAATCAGAAGAGAAGGGCTTTCCATTTTTTTTTTTGCCCCAATTTAGCAACCACAGTACACCAAGAATCGAACCAGGCACCAGAGAACATTATCACCTCTTGATTGGTGTTGCCAAAAGGCAGCAAAATCAGATCTCAGGAGGCGATCGCAAGCAACTAAACGAACGAGAAGATAAAGAATGCAGAAAGCAACATCAACATTACTGACCATTGAAGGAGGAGGGGTAGAGAGAGAGAGAAAGAGAGTGTGACAGTTGCAGCAGCAAGAAGAAGCGGTGCCGATGAACAACCAGACAACATATGTTAACCATGCGAGAGGGAGCCAATCCGAGAGATCTCGACACGTGTGCCGCCGGGTCCGAGCCCCACGTCACGTGCCCAGGTCCACAAATGCAAATGGCGATCGCGGGCCCGCTCCTCGATCCCCAATCGCGCGAGGCAACGAGCAACGAGCTCGAGCACGAGCACGAGCACATTCGCAGTTCAGCTTTCAGAGGAAAGAGAAGAAAGGCCCGAGGGGGCGAAGGTCGGAGAGGGAAGACGACGAGTCGCCGACTTCGTTCCCGATGTTTCCACGAAGGAAGGGAGATATAAATGAAGAAGGTCGTGAGCGGCCGACACGACCGCGGTTGCTGCTCTCCAACGTATCGTCCAATGTCCAATTTCGTCTCTTTCCTTTTCATTTTGGTCCCGCCCGCCGCTTCACCCAACGCCTCGCTGACGCGCGTGTCACCACTCTCTCTCTGTCTCTCTCTCTCTTCCCCGTGCTGTGTGCCCAGTGTTCTTTCACCTCACCTTCTATTTCATTCTGACTAACCACCATTTCCTGTCTGACGCCCCAAATCCAAAACCGACCTCTCTCTCTCTCTCATCACTCATCAGTCATCATCATGCTCAAATAAAAAAGTAACCTTTAATTCTTTTAATTCAATCTCCTTCCAGATTCCTCTCACTTACTTCCCACTGCTAACCTATCCTTCTACTTATGTATTCCCTTAGTCAAAATCTTTAATCACTCTCCCTCCCTCCCTCCATGAAGATTCTCCGAGATTTCCTCCCCGTTTAGGAGGCAATTCCTCCCCTTCCCGACTCCATTCCTATTCAAATTCTTCTCCTCGCAGAGTTTTTTTTATCTCGATGGATCCTCCCATAACTACCAAGACCCACCAGTCCCCCGCCCTCGATCACGCCTTCCTCCACCACAACGGGTTCGCCACCGCCGCCCAGCTCGAAATCTCCGACATCGAGATGATCGCCTTCCAGTCCGTCACGTACACCAGCCTCCGCGACCTCCTCCCCTTGTCCCCGCCCCCCCCGTCGGTCGCCTCCCCGACCAACAACTCCAGCTGGTACGAGATCCCGATCAAGAACCCCCTCGTCAAGCACGCCGCCCTCGCTTATCTCCAGCCCATGTCGTCGCCGCCGGAGGTCGGCGACAAGGGCCTCCTCGGCAAGCTGAGGGACAGCTGCGGGTGCTTCTGCTGGCTCGGCGACATCTTGTCGCGGGTCCTGAGGGAGGTCTTCGGGAACTTCCTCTGCGACGACGACAGAGGGTGGTTCGAGTACTTCGAGGACGACGAGGAAGATGAGGATACAGAGAAAATTGATTGAGCAAGATCCCGTCTTTCGCTTCTTCTTCTTCCTCTTTTCCTTTTGTTTTTTTTGGTCGCCAGGAGGGAGTTGCATAGGTTTGACTGGTAGATGAGATGGAATTGTACATAAATAGTTGAATATTTTGCTTTCAATGGATTCTTTTGTAAGTAATAAAGAGGTTCCATACAGAAAATTAATAAATTTGTTCTGATGCGGGGGCTCTGTTGGGCTGCTTATGCTCGTCCGCATCTGGGTGCCATCGTTGGCGAGCTCATGCGCTGTAAACGTTTGACGCCATTATTGTTGCTCGGCGATTAAAATACATTTCGGGTCAACTTCCTGAGGAAGGAGACTCGGATTTCGATCGAGTCATTAATTTATTATATCACGGAAACGATCTCATATCGTACGTACAGGTGTTTCCCGACCGAAACTGACTCACTGGATTTGGTTTCCAGGTCATCTTGCGCCTGGTTTTTCTTTCCGATTTCTTAATTGAAATGCTCCTTTTGAACAGAACGCCGACGCCCGTAAGAGCATATCTGGCCAGCAGCAGAAGGAGCATTAAGAAGAAGAGTGAACACGTAGCTTTGGCTTTTTTTACGAGGACGGTCGGCTAGCACGGTTGACTTCCATCGTTTCACATGGTGTCCCGAGGGCCCGGAAGTTCAGTCGTAGGAGGCTCCTCGTCGTTGAACGAACCGTGAGTCGAATTAAAGCGGGTGCTGGCCAGAAAAGAAACGCAAGCTTGCACGCGCCCGAGGGGGCGTGTGCTTTGCAGAGTTATTCCTTCTGTTTACTTTACGACAACGAGAAGAGACTAATCCTCGTAAGAGGCGTAGCTGATCCATCTCTGTCAACCGCCGAAATCACGGACACAACAATTTGTGTTCTTAGAGCTTTAATCATTCGTCTGTTCTGTCTTATTCCTTCGTTAGCTCTCTTGAGGGTGGGATTCTTGCAAAAAACACGATGCACATGGGGGAGTTCCCATAATCGCACCAGGCAAGGCTCGTTCCTAGGTGGAGTCGCGCGAGACAATATTTCCCAGATCGGGGAATCTGTCGCTGCCCCATTTGACGAAGTACACGCGACTGTCTCCAATGACCGCTGGCAATTTGGTCTTTGAAGATGGGACGGACAAAGACAGCCATGTTCGAAGGAATCGAGAGCTTAAGGAAAGGGAGAAAGCGGTGAGGCTTGCGAGATTTGTTCGTGGGCTCGTGGACCTGGCGGGCTCGTGGAGTCTTAGGATGATACAAAGCCCGACCTTAGCTTTAGAACCTATCCGTTAAATTAAGATCCTCATCTTTTTTTTTGAATCTGATACATATTCCGTATATCCTAAAACCTGAAACTAATTAAATGATAGCAGTGAACCACAACATCTAATGATTACTATTTGCTGCTATATTTTACTGACATAATTCATACTTATATACATGATAAATATACAATTTTAATAAAGAATTTTTTTTAATCATGGATATCGCCAAAAATCAAAGTTTAAACTATTAGTATAAATTACTACTCGTCATTGAATACAATAGAATACTACAGGATTATACCAACTTTTTTGTCAAGAAAAACACAAAGACTCTTTTTAAATTTCAAGTTCCAGGTTTTAGGTTTCAAATCCTAGATTTAGTATTTACTCGTTGGAACGGGTTTCCCAAACTTTGAAATTCAAAACCTATACTACATAAATATGAAATTGGACCACTTTCCATCGGTATGACTCTTAAGTTCCTGATTAGACAAGAAGCAAGCCGAGCCTGAGGACTGTTTACCCATTGAGCATGGTCAAACTTCAAACCTTAGGAAAAATGGAACAATGATTCACGAACTTTGATTAAATATATAATGCCATTCTTGAACATGTTCAATGCGATTTCTAAAGTAATGATAAAGGTACAATTTAGTTGATCTGTTTATGTCATTTTCCCCATGGTATAAGAGGCTCATCTACATATTCTTCTTTATTTTAAGTTCGAGTAAACCCAAATAGGGCCTAGTACAAGGCCGAGAACAATGGACAACCATTCGAAACAGATCGTTGGACTAGTTGAGACGAAAGAATTTCGGTGACATTAGCTCATTAGGCCGTCGACCCTTATCGTTGATAATTTGAATGACGCTAATCAGTTTATCAAGAAAATCTACATAGAATGACGCTGCATATCGATCTGGAATCCAATAAGTCCACTAGATTACCGGGCACGACTTTTCCTTCATTCACATGATATGCATCCGCATCTGCTTCAACACACATTTTATAAAAGCTGAGCTGTTCCAGTACGTCAACGTCTCCAAGTTTTCAATGCTGAGCTGTTCTACGTGGCGGGGTAATGACTATGTCCAATCGTCACGAAAAAAACATAATGGCTCGACGAAGAAGAAAAAGGTCATTAACATGGAATATGCATGCATAAGATCATCAGGAACGCAAGCATGTGAAGAAAAGTTAGGTCATCGCCCATCGGTGACAAAGCGAATCATCATGAAACGTTTGATTGCTTCTCGCCTTGACTACCAAAGCTGCCGATTACACAAAAGAAACGGCCAAAAAGGGAATAGTTTGATCCTCCTAGCATTGATTTGTCAGTTCAAACTTGGAAGTTACCGACAAGTTTCTAAGGTTGCAAGACTTGCAATTCTTCGGGGATGCTCTGCAGCGCAGGCTGCCACAACGACCTCCGGCGACCGTCCTTCATGAATTTCCTCCTCCACAAGAGATTCAGTCTCTGCTCGCCGGACAATGACTGCCCGAACGTCGCCATCTGATGCGTGCTTTTCTTCCTCCCGACTCTTACCGCTTCCAACATTTGCTTGAGCTCCTGCTTCCTCACCACCAGCTTCACCCTCACCACCCCGTCTTCTCTCACCTGCGACACGGAGACATCTAGACCTCCTGCTCTCGCCCTGGCAATCGCTTCAACCACATTGCTGTTGGTCCGTATCGACGCTGTCTTCGGACTGCGATGCTTCGAATGGCGAGCATCTCTCTTTTCTTCTGCAGACGACTTCGACTCCATTGTCCTTCTCTCTTTCGCTTTGTTGTCTTTGTTTCTTGTTTTCTCCCTCCGAGCACAAGTTCCGTGCTCGAGACTATATATAGAAATGGGCACCGCATCTTGATGAGAAATACGAGTAATGTATATTAGTCGGTTGATTGAGGAATGGGATATCTTCTATACTATATAACTGAGAATTTCCAATCATGAGATTGGTGGCCACTTGACTTTTTCCTGGGGTGATGGAGCACACAAATGCCCATGCATCTAACCATCATACCTGACTTTTATCTGAAATCTGAAGCGATGATATGATTATTCTAAGTCGAAAGAATCAGCTTGGTGGTTAAAGAACGGTTCTTATAAATGAATCACGCCCGCCACACAAGTTTCATCTTCTATGCCTCCAACTAAAATAAACAGGCGCTTCATTAAGCTAATCGTCCAGGTTTCGAATCATTTCACTTGATTTATCATGAAGTCAGTGGGGCCGTTTCGACTCCATTCGCCTGATTAAAGTATGGACCTTCTCTTTATTGAAAACAAAAGTCAAACGTGCTGTCAAAGTTTGATTATATTCACCGACGGCTCACATGCAATCGCCTGTTGTTGCGGCGATCGAGCTGATGAACCGCAACGCGCATACGTGAAGAGAGGAGATCATCCGTGCCTCTATACTTCATCTGTTGGAGAAGCTGAAGTTTCGATCATTGGGGCATGAACATTCTATAATCTGACATCTATGGAGGTTCTTTCTTTAATCATTTCTTTCGAGAAATTCTCGAGAGGAAGTCCGTGATGATTGAGCGGGTGGTAGCGAGCGAGTATATGTTGCTGCAAATGTCAATGGTGTGAGCTATGCATCACCTGTCATCCCTTTAGTTCGGAATTTCAGGAGTTGGGTCCTTCATCATCTGCTAAAGCTATTTATTCTTGCGGTTACCTGAATTCTTGATTAGGTTGCTGGGATAGAGACGTGTCTGCAGCAGGTGATGAGTGGGGCAGCTGGTTGGACCACGTTGGGTGACGGAGGATCTTCGCCTGTTAAGCAAATGGTGGAGCTAATTTTGCCATGGTGATTGAAGTACGGTGGGGTGCTCCTCCCGGTGTCTCAATCGATTCTCCATCAAGAAGATTACCATAAAACTTATAAACTTATATTAATTTACTCCATCCAACCAATTTTGACCGATCGATACCGATGTTAATAACTTTTAATAATATTTTAATTTTTTTCTTTCTTTTCCCTTTTCTTGTTTTCTTTTTTTTTTTCCATTTTTTTCTCCGGAGTGCCTAAATTCGCCGAATCTAGCAAGGTCGAGCTGTGCTAGGGGCGGATGAGGCCTACCCAAGGCTGGCAAGGTCCCTCATTAGCCCTCGCCTTTGGCCAGTGGCCAAGGTATCACGATCAGCTCAAGAGAGAGAAGAAGATCAAGAACAAGAAGAAAGAAATAAATAGAAAAATATTAAAATATAGTCATTAATTGTTCTAAAAGTTGCCGAAATTGGCTGGATAAATGGAATTGGCACAAATACAATTGTTTTAAGACTCAATCATTTAAATATATATACATATATATATATGACTTGATTGATATAATTAAAATAAGTCTATAACTTTTTTGATTATTTTTTTCATTCTCGATCATATATTGATGCATGTAAATAAAAAAAAATGAAACATTTAAAAAATTATATAAATCACATATTTCCTTAGGATATAACAAATAAATTGGATAATAATGTGAATATTAGGCAATTTTGATTATTTCAAATGACTAATTATAATTCAAAGCAAACAAGAAAAGATTGTTCACAGTCAAGTCGAGTCAGACTAAATTAACCTGACTCGTTTCTTAAATTAAGAGTTAGAGATACTAAGGTTCGTCGAAAAAATTGTTTTACTAAGTGGCTTGATAATATGTAAGTAGTTATTTAAGTTAGCACACCCATTTAATTAAAAATCATACATCACCAAGTAAAAAAAATTAGTTTACTAATCTCAATATATCTATCATCATTGAAGCTATTTCGATTCACTTATTGAATATAGGAGACTAGGTAAATTATATATTTCAGGACCTATAGCGGATTATAAATTTCTAACTATGATTCAAGCATTTTAAAAAAGATTCATCACATGTCGGGTCAAGTCGAGATCTATAAGTTTTCAGCTCCAATTCGTGTTGATCCCATTTTCTGCCGGTTGAAAAAGGTTCACCAAAATCCCATTTTCAAAGCAGGTTATCAGCTTTAGGTTTAGCAAGGGCTTAATGCGCCAAATACGTCCAACTTTAAGTCATTTCTCAATTCTATCGCAAATAAACCGTAGACTTTTACTTTAGCATCAAATCTACCCCATTAACTATTAGTTCCCGTTAACTATTAGTTCAAAAACCCCACTACTTTCTTCAAATTCATCAACATAAGGGATAATTCTAGGTTTCATTATCAAAACTTAGGTCTTCATTAGCACCCTCACTTTTGTAGAAAACAACAGTGGCCTCCTGAGATTGACGATTTTGAAAAAGACTAGTGACGATTTTTTGACAGAGGATTAATGAAAAGCATAAACGAAACTCCAATGAAAGTTGGTGAAATTTTTATCAAATGAAAAAAAAATCGACATAGATTGCATATTAGATTGGCGTTTTCTTTTGGACTCTCTCTCTCTCTCTCTCTCTCTCTCTCTGAGCCGTGGGTCAATCCAAAGTATAGCAAACTTATCTTTGTCTTTACATTAGATGAAGGGTCAGTTCAGAGTGAGTTTATTGTAGAAAAAAATTTGGTAATTCGTTTTGGGCCTCTTATTTTGAACTAGAAAAGCTCTCTCGATCGTGTGGTTTGCATATCAAGTTTTGAAGTCAAACTCGCCATCTCCATGTCGAGGTATAAGTTTTGAGCTCCGCCTTTACCATCTAGGTGATTTACTAGGTAATCCACATGTTTTACATGGGATTCTTCGCTTGGATCTCGTGCAATCTTTTAATGAGGTATTAGCAGTAATTCAATCAAAGAAACCGAAAGAAAACATATTAACCCCAAGATATTCGGTAATTTCAGGGGCAACTTTAAACGGGCAGGCTTGTGCTTGTTTGGTATCGAGTATCAGCTAATAAAACATGCTGTAAGAGGAATATAAAGCTGCTTTATACCTGCTCCACAATTTTCTGAACTCGACAGGTCATGCTTCAGAAGCTATCTGCTGCCCTTTTCAAATCACCTCGTCCCACATATGAAGTTCTGGCTAAAACCTTTAAGAAATCATGTTAGAATCAACATCTACGCGAATAGCACCCAACTAGGGCCGCTTAATGCATTCCCTCGTTATCAATTGAATCGGGAAGTTCTTTGACAAATGAGTTCAATAGTAAGACACGCGATCCGTGGTCGGCGAGCCGACATGGTTCGAGATGACGATCCAATTATTCTTTATCTCCTTTCTCTCATCTCAAGTGGGTAGCCGGCGTAAAAGACGATGTGAGATGGGGAAATCATGTTGGGAATACACTATGGATGGGCTTTCGAGTGGGACCTGAATCACCTGCAGTGCTGCAGGCGATCTCATCCATTAATTAGGGGATGAGGGGTCCCTTTACTAGGAGACATTGGAATGGCCTAGATTGCTTGCAGTGCTGCAAAGCACGGTGGGCAATCTGTTCCTTTCGAGTGGGGTAGGCATTGCTGCCTTCATTTTTGTGGGGGACTTTTGTCCACTTTCCCGTCATTGTGGCGGAAAGAGCAAAGCGAAAGACAACCGATAAGCAATCGATGATGTAAGAGAGGGAATAGGGACTTCAGATCTTTTTGAACCTTGCCGTGTCATTTGACATGCTCCACTGTCCATTCATGAAGTCATTTGGGCTTCCCCCCACTTTGAAAATTTCATTCGCTTCACGACCAAGGATGATCCCTTAGAAAAGTAATGGTACCATTACCTTTTGTGTGTGTGCAAACTTTAATCTATCCAAAAACAATAAGAAGATTGAGTTTTATGGTAAAATTATTAAAAAAGAATCTATTAGACGGATACTAACTTAGTTCTAAACTTTTCTATTTGAATAATTTAGTACTAAATCTTTTGACAATTTGTCAATATAGTTATCTCGATCAATTTTGGCCGACAATTACTAACATACACGTCAGTCATCCTACGCATCATGACTCGCGCTAAAATTGACAAATTTTGCAAAAAAAAAACTAAAGAAAAGAAAAAAAAAAGAAAGGAACAAACAGAATTACAAAAAAAAAAAGATAAATCGAATTTATGAAAGAAACTTAAAAAAAAATAAAAACGAAAAAATTATTTATGTCAATGTTGATCATGTTAGGTAGTACGACCATCATCCACATCAGTGATTTTCAATCAAACTTGATTGGAATCATAATACTGGCAAATCATCAAAAGATTTAGTACTAAAGTAACTAAATTTAAAAGCTTAGGATTGAACATCATCTGCACAATAAATTTAAGACTTTTGGGTAAAGACACAAATCACAAAAAAGTCTAAACTATGCTTATTATGACTTGTTTAACCTGAACTTTTTCTGTCACAAACTTATACCTGCATGACATATTCATTACAATTTTTTTTTTGTAGAGCAAGAAAATCTCAAGTTTGTATTCATATGATATATTTATCCCAATTTTTTTATAGTATCAAAAATCTCAAATTTAGACATGCATCACGCGTTTACCTTCCATTAAGATTATTTTCTCTTTCTTTTTTTCTTCCTTCTTGGTCTTTACCGCCTCCCTCGCTACCGCCGCGGCCCTTACCATCACCATGGTCGCCATCACCACTATCCTCACAGTTGTCAAACCAAGGAAGAAAATCAACGAGGAAGTTCAACGATGGAAAAAGGAAACGGGAAAAAATACAAACAGTTAAAATGCTTTGGCCACATGACTTTTCATTGTCTATGTAGGCAGTCACACAAGATTTTTAGCAGCGTTGGTTAACATAATCTTGATGAAGGGTAAATGTTTCATATGTGTATAAGTTTGAGGTGAATATATCACATGAGTATGAATTTGAAGTTTTAGGCTCCACTCGTTTCACGAAAAGCATAGCATTCCTAGAAAATATTTTTCAGGAAATCATTTTCCTAGAAAATAATAATATTTTCTGGTGTTCATTTGAAACTTAACGAAAATTATAAAAGATTATAATTTTATTTTATTTTTCCATTTTTTTGTTATACATTGACATGTCGAAAAACATTGACCGTTAGAATAAACAAAGAAGACGGAAATTTTTTTCTACTTCTAAAAAAGTGAAAAATATTTTCCCCACTTTTGAAATGGTTTTTTTTTTCCATTGGTGAAAAATATTTTCCTTAACTATTTTGTTTTCTATGAAATGAACGCCGGAAAATTTGAAAAATATTTTTCTGGAAGTTATTTTCCGTGAAACGAACGGAGCCTTAGTGTCATAAAATTTTTTGGAGTAAGTGTGTCACACGAGTATAAATTTGAGGTTTACAGTGTCACAAGAAAAGTTTATAGTAAATGTGTTATAGTGAACATAACATAGTTTTTTATGTTTTTTCTTTTTCTTTTTTTTGGAAATTATCCCTAAGCTTTACATAATTTTTTCATGGACCTATCGATGAGTGAATATGCGGCATGCATGCATGCATCGTGCTTCATTTAGTTGAAGTTTAAAGAGTGGATATCATAAAAGAAATCTCAAAACATGATTACTGCGACCTAAGTACTTTGAACTATTTTTGAGTTATTAAAAATCATAAACGTGCCCATTATAATATAAATACCTCAAACTATGACAAATATACGCCAAATAGAATTGAGATAGAATATGCGCCACGCATGTATAAGTCTAGGCTTTTCACGACATACAAAAATGAGGGTATTTGTGTCATAGTAAATAAATTTGGGGTTTTAGGTGACATAAAAAGAGTTTGGAGTATTTTTGACATAGTAATTTTGAGATTTATTACTTGCCCAAAATTGAAAAAAAAAACATATTTTGAATATATAGGCCATCAATTATTAGATCGTACACAAAGAAATGTACAAAATATAATAACAAAACAATACTACGAGGAGTAACATAAGCATCAAGCAGTTCATATATTAAAATAGCAGTCACATATATAAGATTGGAGAATGGACACTTAATACGATAAGGGGAATGAGAAGCCTCATCAAGTTACAAGGTACATAAAATGAATTGATCATTCGATCACCATTGACTCATTCTAGTACATTTTACACACGGTAGTTACGAATAAAACAAGATGTCATTACTTTTGTGAAGTGTATGGTAAACTTCTTGCAACCATAACGTCCTTACAACAATTTGTCAAAACTATCTCGCTCTATCTTGAGTATTGAATCGATGTGCTTAAGAATAACGGCGGCGCTATAATTCCGTTGAATTTAAATTAGACCAAAACACGAACTTGCTATGAGTTAATTCACATAATTTAGTGGGTCCAACATCGTATGGCATGGTGGTAGAGTAAATTTATTCAAAGCTTTCGAAACAGTAGAAAATGGATATATGGCTGATAATGAAGAAAATCATTTCAGGAAAATAAGTATTAAACCATGGATGGATAACAACAGTCCGAAGATTCAAAGTGACATTGCCAAAGCCTGGCCAACATCTTCTTGCCAAAACCAAATTGAAGCCAAAGAAGGTCGGGCAGACGACACTACACGACTGCCAATTCGAAAGAAGCGACGACCCCAAGCTCACCCGCCATGAACTCCTGGTTTACTATTTCCGCTAAAACTCCTCTCGCCACACTGTTTATCTTCTCAAAGCTTCTTCTCACGATGAAATCGTGTCGGGAGGGCGCTGGTGAATCGGGCCTCTCGAGTGGGGAGCAGGTAGGCATGGCTTCCTGCTTTCGTCCACTTTCGCGTCGCTGTAGAGGAAAAGCAGAGAGGGAATGGCAATCGAGAAGGAATCAATGATGAAAGAAAGAAGAAAAGAAAACTTTCGGGTCCGCATGGGAGCTTCGTCATGTCAACGATATCGTCCACCATACACCTGTTCACGACCTCCTTTCTTTTCCTTTTGATGGAAGTCGTTTTAGCTCCTTTCTTAAAAGCTCCGTTTCCTTCAAAGACCAGATGCGACCGCGGAAATTCCGAACTTGTACCGTTTGCTCCTTTTTGGCAAAACGTTAATCCATCAAGAATGCCGCTGTGCAATTCCGAATCGATCGGTTCGCACGGGCATCGGGACTTGTCTTCCCCGACCATCACAATTGCGGACGGACAATGGTGCCAGTTGCCGCACTAGGCGCACGAGTTTCGCATGACCCGCCCATCGCGGTGATTGCAAATGTTTCAGGACTAATATTGACCTCGGAAAGTCGAAAACTAGGATTGGTTTGTTTATGGGTGAGACGGTAACGGCATCTAAGGCTGATTATCGGGTGTGAGGCGAGAGCCGGAGTTTCGAATGTGAATAGAGAAGCGAATGGTAGGGCATTCTAATGAATTGCGAATCGACATTTCGATGTATGGACATGAGATCTCGGATGCACGACGAAGGCTTCCTCAATTTCGAGTAGCGAGTGGATGTGGAGTTATTCACAGTACCGTATGATTTTTTTGTGGGGTCGGGCGGGTGGGGCAGGTGGTGACGAGACTTCGCCTCACCATTCCATTCCACTCTCTCCGCTTAAGAGTGTCTCGCTTGCAAGTCAGCCTTTTATAAAGCAAGAGCAAAACAGGGCGGTGCGCTTTGCTTCTCTCTCTGAAATCGCTCGCTCAGCAGACCAGCAGCAAGCAGCGGGGTTTTGCAGAGGCGACGCGTACGTGCGCTTACGTCTCTCTCTCTCTCTCTCTCTCTCTCTCTCGCTGTATTGTTGTGGTGCGTAGACATAGAGAGAGAGGAGGGATCGATGGAGAAGCTGAGAGGGCTAGGGCATCTGTTCGCGACGGTGTTCCTGTACGGAATGGCCAGCTTCATGGTGGTCCCAGCCATCACCGACGTCACCATGTCCGCCCTCTGCCCCGGCAAGGACGAGTGTTCCCTCGCCATTTACCTCTCTGGCATCCAACAGGCGGTATGCACCTCTCTCTCTCTCCCGCTTTTCTCGAGCTCTTACTTTGTTCCCTCGTTTCTTCGGTTGGTCGTCTCTTCTGGTTACGACGAAGCAGTAGGCTAATCCAAACTGCTCTCTCTCTCTCTCTCTCTCTCTCTCTCTCTCTCTCTCTCTCACACACACACACACACACACACACACACAAAGACGCGCGAGCACCCACCGGGATGTTGTGCGCCTCTCAAATCTTAGTTCAGTCTTCGTCTTCATCCATTGTTTTGGGGCTCAGTCACGGCTTCGCTTCGTGGAAATTGCTTCTTCAAATACGTTCGCCATGAGTCGTCGGAGGGGAAGTCTCGAGTCCTACTAGCTTTCTCCATCACTTTCTGGTCCGTAACTTCTTAGAGATCTTCTTTTTTCCCATTGAAGAATGATTAGGAAAACGAGCGGGGCCACAGATATTTAAACAGTAACTTTAACGGTAGATCCATGTTCACTGATCTTCGCTTATCCCGTATCCTAACGAACTTAATATCCGTCGGGCGCTCGGCGAGGGACACGTGGACAAACGCGAGGGCGGCAAGTTCCTCCCCGTGCCTCCACTCGCGCCCACCTACAGTTCAAACCTACCGTGATGGGTTCCTCATGTCCATGCAATCCCAGATATTGTTTCCCATCCTCGTCTCCTTCGACTGATGTCCGCGACACGCTACCCATCTGGCATCGTTCGACTCGATCGCGATGGCGCTGCTTGGCCATATCCGAGGAAAGAGGGGGAGAGAGTAGGAAAGCTTTGGAGGAAAGTCTTGGACCAATTTGCCTCCTTGTCAAGGCTTACGCTGATCGTGTCGATAAATCTTAGCTGAAGAAAAGGAGGGAAGGAAGCGCATCATGTTGGACTTCCCGTTTTCACACGGTCGGAATTTTACTGTAGTCTAGATTAAATTCGAGGTTAATTTCGCCTGTCTCACGACCGATGACGATAATTCACCACTCCGAAGACACCATTGCTTTCTTTCGCGGCTTAATCGAGAGATAGTACAGCATGACTACGACCAACAAGGAAAATGGAGCATTCATGTTGCTGCTGTTTTATCTTGTCCTCGCACATGTTGCTAAGTCGAAGTGATAATCGCTTCGGTCACCGCGAGGCATGAGTATGACTTCTCATATGAGCGGCCATTAGTAGAGTTGGATAAACTTGGCAAACTTTGAGGGGTGGATATGCGCTAACACACAATAGCAAGAGAATTAAGATCAGAGCGAGAAATCAATTGAAGAATGCATGGTGTTTGTCGCAGATCATAGGATTTGGGACGGTGATTCTGACGCCATTAATCGGGAACCTGTCGGACGAGTACGGAAGGAAAGCTCTGCTCACCATTCCGATGACAGCCTCCATCATACCATTGGGTACGCATGCTTTCGATTGCCTTTCCATTTCTTCTGCCCTTTTTTTTCTTATTTTCCATTTTGCTTCTTCATGATGTGAATGAATGGATCGTGGGTACTGCTGTAGTGGACCACCCATCGCGTCTTGTCATGTAGCATCTTTTTTAGCGCCATTGTGGGAGTTTCCCGGTGGTCCAGTCCCGGCCCAACTCGTGACAGTAACTTTTGATCAAGAGTAACTCGATTGGCGACCGTTCGGTGCGCTCGTTTCACATCGAGCCTCGCTTTGTGTATTTGTCACCTTGACTTTTTCTTTCCTGTTACTTTAATTTGATGCTGCTGTCGTGTCATGTTTGCTTAAAGGAAACGTGCTCCTTTTGGAAATGTAATAGATCGAAATTGAACCATCAGAGTCCTACGATCTTCTGAACAAAGAAAGGGAAGAGCTCATTTTTCCACCTTTCTTAGTAGTTCTGTCAAACGAGTAACTGCCTGTTCTTTTGCTCTCTTTTTTCCCCGACAGTAAACGAAAAAGAAAGCACATAGATTTGTTGTCAGGACTCTATAATGGCAAAACTCTTTAACGTCTTGCAGCGATAATGGCATACAGCAGGGAGACCAAGTACTTCTATGCATACTTTGTCCTCAGGACTCTCGCAGCCATAGTTGGCGAAGGCGCCATCAACTGCCTTGCCCTTGCCTATGTGGTAACTCTCACGTCCTATGCTGCCCCTGACATCTGTTGTGGGAATGCCTACCATCTAATTACCTTTGTTGAAGTGAACTTACGTGAGCAAGCCCCTAGAAAACTGTTGTACATAAAAGTCCTACATAACCTCAAAAGTGCAAAAGCAATAGGATGGGTATAGGCATTTAAGGTGCATATCTCACGAGAGTAACAAAATCAAGTAGCCATTTTTAGAACCCCAGAAACTTCGTGGAAGGTACTGGCTTGACGATCTACTGTCGTGCGATCAGAATACATAACAAACCTCTACAATGGAGACCCAGAATAACACTAATAACAATTAGGATTCGTGCCTGCCACCTTTCGGCGTAGATGCTTGTGCCTGAGTGAATCCTTGCTTGTTTACGATCAGGCAGACAACGTTCCGGGGACGGAGCGGATATCAGCATTTGGGATTCTTTCTGGTGTGCTCTCAGCTGCATTCGTGTTTGGGACCTTGGCCGCTCGTTTCATCTCGACTGCTTTGACATTCCAGGTTCTGTCTTCTCTATGCCTGTCTGTTTTGCGTATGATTCTTCCCGTGTGAGTCCTAATACTGTCCACTAAAGGGGCATGCTATGAACAGGTTGCTGCAGTTGTGTCCATGGTCGCGGTCGTCTACATGAGGATCTTTCTCAAGGACAGCATACCCATAGCAGACGAATTGGCACAGCCAATCATAAAGGGATCAGAAACTGATATTGACCAAAATGATAGCGACTCCGTGAAGAAGATACACATATTCAAGAAGGTTCCTTCGATCGGAGATCTCATTAGCTTGTTGAGGAGCAGGTAAAGTTTTCTGTGTTGTCTTGCGCGACTAAAGTTGCAGTTAAGAGTAGGTATATTTGATTGAACCTTAAGCGTGCTAACTATAGTTATTACCTAAATCAAACAAATCCATGTGGAAGAAAGATGGTCATAAGGATCACAGAAAAGGGATTGAAGATTGTTCATGAATAGTTAGCTCTAGTTCAAGCAAACGGCATAGCAAAAATTGACAAGATTTACTTTTTTCTTTTTATGGTTACATGGATTTACGGTCTTTGAAATTGAAGCTGTTACAGTAAACACGTACGATTTTGTTTTCCAGCAAGATATTTGCCCAAGCTGCAGTGGTTGCATTCTTCAACAATCTTGCAGAGGGAGGACTGCAAGCTTCCTTGTTGGTGGGTATCCTATTCAAAATGCGTCGAGTAACAAGAATGTAGCTCATAAACTCATAATTACGGCATTGATTCCACGCGTTACCTCAACTGAGATCTGGACTGCAGTCCATTAGAGCGCACGTGAAAGATAAAATCAACTCGTCGCATGATATTGTGGGTGAAGAACGAAGATGGTCATCAACAGGAAGAACGAGTAATCTAGATAGATGGTATCTGCGTTAGCATCTACCTGCTCGCAAATCGAATTATTCAACTCAACTCCTGTCGTATCCTTGTGCAAATGCTGTTAAACTTGGAAGGCGTATGTTTAGAATAGGCAGAACAGGTTAACAAAAAATCGCACGTCAACATCTCTGAGAGCATCCTCTAGAGACTCTCTGGTCTATTCCCTATCTTTTTTAAGTTTTAGCTGCGTGTCCCCTAGTCTCTCTTGAGACTTTGATTAACACAAGGCACCAAACCCATGCAGTATTTCCTCAAGGCTCGTTTTCATTTCAATAAGACTCAGTTTGCTGATCTCATGCTCATCGTTGGAGTTGCGGGGACACTTTCTCAGGTATGTCCGCAATCCGTTTCCAACTCATCTTGCCACTATGTGCTGTTGACTCGATTTTTAGTCTCGTATCATCATGGAACTAGTGAGTATAACACGACATCTCCGACTTGTACAGCTGCTTTTCATGCCCCTGTTGGCACCGGTATTGGGTGAAGAGAGGTTGCTGTCTATAGGGCTATTTGTGGGCTTTTCAAACGTATGAAACTCATTGCTGTTGCTCCATCTGGTTACAAAGAATGTAATATTGCTGCTCATTAGAAAGGTTGCCGAATCGATGACAAAAAGATTGTTATTATCTTGCAGATGTTTATCTACAGCATATCGTGGGCAGCTTGGGTAATCCATCTCTTACTCAGTTGAACTAAATTTTCAAATGCTTACACTACTCTAGAAATGAGATACGCGTCATTTGTGTCCGCATTAAGAGAGCAAGTAGAATCTCCAACTTCTCAAATACCATTTTCTACCAGTCCGTGGATTCTGGCTAATGAATCGAGTTATAACCAAACATGCAGGTTCCCTATGCGACCACCGTGTTCACACTTTTCGTCGTCTTCGTTTCTCCATGCGTGAGTTTCTTCTGCTTTTACCACTGGAAAGCGCTATCAGCTAATTCAATTATCATCATATCTTGATACGAGCTTTTTTGCACCTTCAGATACGCAGCATCGCATCGAAACAATTTGGCCCTTTTGAACAGGTTATTTCACCAGCGCCCCCCGTTAGTGCTGAATGGATTGCATCTTGCCCCCACCTAGTGCTTAAATGAATTAACTTCATCACAGGGCAAGGCTCAGGGATGTCTCTCAGGAATAAGTTCTTTCGCCAACATCGTTTCTCCACTGATATTCAGTCCTCTGACAGGTAACAGTTTCGCTAATAAATTGTTCTGCCTCTAACCCCCACCCCAAATGCTAATCTAGGATTCGAATCAACTCTTGTTTCCATTTCTTTCCAGCACTATTTCTATCAGAAGCAGCGCCTTTTCCTTACCCTGGTTTCAGTCTAATGTGCATTGGATTAGCCATGGTAAGAGACTCTTTCTCTTATCTTTAGCAAGCTCTGTTATGAATTTCATCGCCATCACCTTAGTCATCTCAGAGATCACAAGGCAATGCAGTACCGATTAAATAACACTAATGATCAGTGCATCAAGTGAAGATGATTTTTTATTCAGTGACCAGAAGCAAATAGCAAATTTTTTTTAATCTTTGCTTGTGCAGATGATAGGCTTCGTCCAGAGTCTCACGATGAGGACTGTACCACAGAGTACAGTTAAGGAAGTCTTCAGTGAAGACGCGTAACTTGTGGGAGCGACACAAAAAGTACTAATGCGTAGGAAGCACTGGGCAAGAAGAAAAAAGACAGGAGAAAGGACAACTGAATAATGAGTTAAATTCAGTTTCAAAGTGGTGATAACGTTCACCCCGTCGAATCCGTATATTGTAAAGTTCCTAGTCTCAAACTTGGCAATAGACATATGAGGCACAAGGAGGAGGTTGTGTGACTCCGTACCATTAGAGAAAACATGAAGCTTCTAATTTTTATGCATGCGGCCGACTGGCAGGCTTGTAGCTTCAGCAAAAGAAAAGGTTCAAGGGAACAGATACTCCATAAGGACAAAAAGTTGTATATGTAATACCTGCCAACACTTTGTCCGTTGGAACAAAACTTATAGACAAACGTTTCATCAGCTGAATTTTCTGTGTTTATCTCCATTGACATTTCTCATATAGTATCAAAAGCCATACATATCAGGTCTATTCATTTCAGAAGTCTCTTCTTCGTCCCATTTGCCCACCTAAATATGTGTTTGCTTTAAATTTGCATAAGACATTAATAGCATGTCTTTGGGTATCTCTGGACTCAAAATTTCTAAAGTTGGAAAAGATTCTTATTGAACAATAGTTTGTCGTAAATAAATTGGTTATTAAGAAAATTAAAATGACTACACGACCAAGGAAAATGGCTTAGTGGAAGAAGCGCTGGGGGTGGATCTTGGGGAACACGCTAATGGAGTCCACCACGCAACAACAAAGATAAACAAGAATGTCTATTTTTAAAGTAAGTTAACTTTTGTTTTATAGTTCTCAAAAAGCTTGAATTTATTGTTAACTAAAAGCCAGATACATACTGGCATTTATACAAATCTTTGGTGAAAAAGCACCTTCCAGTCTATATCAATCCAGAATGAAGAAGATAATTATAACATCATGCAGGTTCTAGCTTTACTCAAAAGATATAATCATATAAATATATATTGAATATTCACAAGAAATTAGACATGACAGCTATTCAGATTTTTCAGCATGTGTACTGTAGACTATACAGCTGTTCAAAGCATGAAACTTGCCTCATCAAGGAGAGAATGAGTCATCTTCGGCATCACCACTGTCAAGAAAGTTGAATTTTACATCCAAATTTGGACCACTGTAATTGAAACTGGAGTTAATATAGCAGTTCATCTCGTGAAACAAGTTGAGATTATCCACAAGCTTGTGATATGCATTGCATCCACAACACTGCAAGAGCAGAAGATATTCATCAGCAACACAATCTTCATTTGTGGCATGACCTTTTTTGGTATTGATAATCACTTAAAGCAGCAAACTCTGGCACTTTGCATTGTCCTACTCCAGCAGCATAGAACAGAAAAGGACGTAAAAATTTATTGATAGCATACTTGATCATCGGTGACTTCCTTGCCTACTTCATAGCCATACCAAGCGCCCATGAATTGTAAATCAATAGCATATCTATAATTTGTGGGAAAACAACTGCTGAAGGAGAGACCTTAATTGCATTTTGCCAAAAATTAGATTGATTTTTTTTTTTTTTTGGGGGGGGGGGGACCTTGCTACAGCAACTTAAAAAATGCCATCTACCAGGAGGCGGCTATGAATGTCATAGCATGACAGGGAGGTTGATCTCGTTTCACAAATTAAGATGTGAGTAATGACTATAATTATGGGAAACACACAAATTTGGGAATCAGGTGAAGCTTGGGGAACCCATCAACCATGTGTGCTTATGCTGGGTTCAGAGACAATATAAATCCTGATTTAAGTATGTCTACCCATTAGACCGCTATCTTTTATCCATCTTTTGATTGATTCTGAATATCTATCATCGCCCAAGACAGAGATCATGAGAATCAGGAAAACAATAATTACTAAGACATTACCAATTACTACCCACCGGGCTCTCTGTACGAGCAATGTCTAAGCTCAGACTTAAAGTACTCTTCTCACTTCTCTTGATATGCATATCAAGCTGGAGCAGTGTAACCAACTAAGCAAAATCATGGACTTTGCAAAACCTTATTGTGTACAGGTTAAACTACAACTAATGTGGATCCTAATGCACTAATAAAAAAAGCTAGTTCAAACGTTCAGCTAGCTTTTTTAGGCAGGAATATTTCAGCCATCAAACTATAGACCGAGGAATTAGCAAATTACCTGTACGAAGACTGTCCCATCTGTATATGCATGAGGATTTATTGCCCGGGTTGTTCGTTGACAACAGATGTTACAAGTGAATGCAACAAGCATCCTTCTCCGAGGAGACTTAGTGAACAGGGAAAATGGTAAAGGGGTGGTGTTCTCCGAGCTTGATTCTGTTTCTGCAGGAACAGGAGGGCCTTCCATTCCCGAACCTGTTGTCCATCCTCTCCCCACTGCCGCATTCAGTACCAGCCCCATTGCTGTTTCCTAAGGATTACACAAGCAACAAATGAAAGCAAGAAGCAGCACCAAAGCTCCAAAACTGACTGTTCTATTTGGCACGTGAAGATGAAAAATCTTGAGAATCATTTTATCAAGAAGTTGTGCTTCTGAACCTTCTCTCAATAGCAAATAAACAACAGAACTAGTGAAACTCTCAAGTTTTTGCTCACTGTCTAGTAAGATTCCTGGCATCAAATTGTTACAACAGAAATACCATTTGCGAATACACATCCTATTTACGAAACGAGACAGAAATCATAAATAAACCAAGAAAAAGTAGCAATACTAGAAAAGCAACACAACCTGCAACGCTACCTACCGAGCAAGTTCTCTACTCACGCAATCCGATATTAAGGAAATAACCGCAGTAATCAGCCAGAGAGAGAGATCGAAATACCTTGGAGAGAGGCGAAATCGACAGGCTGCGATCCTTCCTGACCGGAACTATACTCGCATCGCTGGAGTCCGATTGAACATCAGCTTCATTCTTTTCGTCATCTAACCGCAGCATAGACGAAATACGTAAGAAAACACAAGTCTCCACGACTCGATAACCCAACCTAATATGACGAACGGGAAGGATCGAACGGGAAGTCAAGCTTCTCGGAATCGATCGGGACTTACGGGAGGAGGCGAGCGGGAGAGAGAGGCGCCTGGGAGAGGAGCTTCTCTTGGGACAGAAGACAGAGAGGGGAGACAAGGAAGACGAGACGACCTTCGATCCCGTCAGGATTTCCATCGGAGCAATCGAGCGACGATGGTCACTGCTTCGCGTCTCTCACGTGGTGGAAGTCCAAAGAGAACCATCTGGAGTTCTAATCCGAGTTTTTATAGCCGCGCGTCTCTATCCCCTGCTTCGTCGCGAGTCGAACAGATAATTTTACGCTCTTTCTTTTTTTCTCGTTATTCTCAATAAATATCTTAATTACTTTTCGTCACAATTCTATTGCGTAAACCAAATTGACTGTTTAAGTGCGACGTCGCAGGACTCCGACCGAGTTTCTACA
The DNA here is from genome assembly GCA_019926035.1 of Melaleuca alternifolia. Taxonomy (NCBI): domain Eukaryota; kingdom Viridiplantae; phylum Streptophyta; class Magnoliopsida; order Myrtales; family Myrtaceae; genus Melaleuca; species Melaleuca alternifolia. The sequence goes on along the minus strand of JAGKPW010002442.1, from coordinate 63,458 downwards.
TGTTGTAGGGTGAAAGCGAATGAAAGGACACGGGACGGAATATACGGACGTAAATAATTCATGAAGAGGAGGAGGAAGCGGAAGAGAAGAAGCATAAATAAAAAAAGGATGTTAGCAAGCATGAATATATATTATGTGAACGACCATGTATCCATGAAGAGGAGGGGGAGAAGAAAGCCAAAGAAGAATAAGAAAGGAAAAGAGAGAAGATGGGGAAGCAAAAACATTTTTGCGCTAACATCATGTACAGTCGCTAGTCGTCTTCTAAGTGCACGTCACGCCGGTCAGGCTAAAGGAGTGGAGCAGAAGAATCGCCCCCACTGCCGCCATCTGAAGAACTTTCGTTCTTAGCACTCAGCGTGAAAATGAGTTCCATGAGTTCATGCCCAGCAGCTGAGCTAGATGAAATCTCCCCGCCATGCTCTGACGCGTTTGCAACCCACCTTTGCAAGGATTGCAGCTGTGACAACAGGTCCTGGGTAGACAATGTTCTGTACATCCACCCCCTGGCCTTTCGGTTTTAGCTGGAAATAGAAAGGGTAAAGCCACAATCACCATAATCACCAGAAAAACTACTGCCACCATCACCATCACCAGCATCGCCATCTTTGCTGTCGTCTTCGTCTTCATCAAGATCGTCATCTTCACTATCATCATCGCTAGAATCTCCACTGCCTTCATCGTCGTCATCATAAAAATCACCGTCATAAGAATAATCCTCATCCTCGTCATCAGAAAACCATGGGATGTGGTCAGAGGGGACCTTCTTCCACACAAGTTACAGTAGAGAAATTAGTTACTCTGCCGTCATATGGTCTAACACAGGTTATTATCACAAGCCCTACGACTGAACTGATAGCACAAGAAGAATGCCAAAACTCAGTCAAGAATAGGTGTTTCTTGCCCTTCCAATAGGATGGAGCTACCATTCAGTTTCATCCATCTTATGCAGGTCCAGGGCAACTAAAGCATCCAGAAATTAAAAAGAAAACGTAAGAGAACTGCCACTATAATCTCGTTCAGATGATAAATATACCTAAACCTCCTTCTTACAACTAGAAAGAAAAAAGCCACCTGACATTTGCAAAGCTAATATCTACATAATGTTGTATACTGTGAGAATTTGTGGGATCACTGCCAATTGCTCTAAAAACTTAAGTTGTTAAATGAAAGCGTGGGTTAATATTTAATTCTCTAACACTCACCCTCATGCTAAGTCTAGTCTTTTCACCTAGTACTAAGCATGAAAATATATAATTAGGGAGGCAAATAGGGGCCTGGAAAGATTTGAACTCGAGACATTCTGCTCTGATACCATATGAGATTTTGTGGGACCACTGCCAACTGCTCTAAAAGCTTAAGCTTAGATGAAGGCATGGATTAATATTTAATTCTCTAACACAGTTCACCAAAGAAACCAGACTCTATCAACAGCACATCCTAATCACCTTTGAAAGCTAGACAACTGCCAAATGCACACAGCCTAAGCAGACCAAAACATACTACATCAAAGGTGAAGGTCACTAAAGAACTCCTAGCCACTCTCTTAAAAGCAAGTAAGCTCATTATGCATGTAGATCAAGAAAAACCTTAGCCTGTGTCAAAGAGGGAATAATGAAATACACCATTTACTTATCATCGCTCATCTCTCATAAGACATCTATTAAATTCTCAAGACTGAATTTTCTAATAAAATGATGCATCAAAGAATGAAGATATTGAAGTTTCATGAAATCCTCCCAACACAGCATTAATTGAATCGTGCACTTATTGCGAGATGTACAGAAGCAGTGGCTCAAAGAACATAAATTTAGAAGATGAGAAGAGAGAGAATTTTGTATTCAAGGAAACAGGAGATATAGATGTCCAGATAAATGTACTTAATGAAAATGATATAAGAAGCAAAAGAAGATGTACAAATTTCAGTTGCTCTTTAATTAGTAGTGGACAATGACGTAGCATACCTCTTCGATATTCATTGGTAGAATAGCTCTTTCAATAGCCCTTGGAGTCCAGATTTTGATGTCAGCTTCTATTCCACTACTAGCCAGAGCTGGGATATGAGGATGAGGCTCAATACAGTTTACAATATGTTTATCAGCTGCCATAACACGGATAAGCTGCCCCCCTTTTTTCTTCCAAATGAAAATGCGACCACAGTCAGACCCACTCACCACATATTCACATTTAGGCCCGAAAAAGCCAACACCCTTCACCGTGTCACTGTTCCTGTGCCCTTGGTAGACTTGGGGGGTAACATCCTCATCAGCATTCACAGCTGTGGGAGAAGTCACTTCACTGGAATTACTGTCCACAGACTTAGCAGAGGCAGGGGGAAGATCATGTCCCAATCCCATCTCCCGGGTGAAGAGATAGATGAATTCATCATTGTAAGAGACAAGAAGTTCACTCTGATCAGAGAAGGCTAAGCCTGTTATTCCAACATGTGCATCACCAATCAGATGAGAAGGGGAAAAGTAGTTAGCAGATCGACCAAAATTATGTGATCCATTCCACTTGTAATTGCGAATATCATATACCCGAGCGTACTCATCCGATCCACCAATCACAAATAGATTCGGGTTCCTTGGGTCGATTGCAATTGCATTCAGACGAACAATTTCCACATGATTCCCATATACTTCTCGGCAAGTGAAAAGTTCTGCGGCAGTATTACTCCTGAGATCAAGCTGAAAAAAGAATATGGGACCGTTATGTGAGCATTGATCTATGAGTAATGAAATCCAATATTACATTTAAGCCTTCCTCAAAGACATCACAGCATGGAACAACTTATCAATTCCACTTGCATTTTAATAGATAGTGAAGGGGGAAGATGCTTACTTCCAGTGCTTAAAGTTAGCAAAGTGAAACTCATTAAAAGGACATCAGGAGTCATTATGCTCTTGCTATGCAGATAGCGTTAATCATACAAGAGATGGCTATTGCTGTATAATCTTGATAAAGAAACTCACACGTTGAACTAATCCATCTTCAGCACATGTGTAAACAATATGCGGACTTCCAGGCTCTATAGCCAACTTATGAGCCCTTCCCCGATGTTTGGCTAACAACATTGTCTCAACTTGTCCCCCCTCCAGAATCTGAGCATGCCGTGCCTGAAATAAAGCAATCTCCTCATCAACAACTGAGTCATCAATTTACAAATGGCAAACTTCCGTACTCCAAGGCTTCATCCCTAGGAAGGTAGTAACTAAAATACTGGTTGAATTGACAAACTAGCATAATAAATGCAATTCAGATTTAAGACAAGAAACATAAGGTCGAGTGCATCAAACATTCTTGGTTGGGGAGAGGGGGGGGGGACATCTTCTTTAAAAGCCACCTCGGAAGAAGCATGCTGCTTGCTTGTAGATGTGGGATTACTATTTTCAAGCCAAAAAGCAAGGGAACAAAAAGATATAGCTTAATGATGGACCAGATAAAACATTGTATGGTGATAAACACAAATTCTGTATCTTTGAAAAACGCAGATTTTTTGCAACAACCTTTTTTATCTTTCTATCCCGAATGATATGTCTTTCTTCTAAGACTGAAAGAAAAGCAGTATTAAGGTAAATAAAATAGAAAAAGATAGCTAAAAATAATAATAATCAAATCACACCATCTCCACAATAGGAAAATGCCTCTTTTTCTCCTAAAGTTGTCGGAATAATTAATAATAAGATATCGGCTATAATTGAAAAGGTCTTATCATCAATAAAACCTCCATTTATCCTCAATCTAGGCATAGATAGCAATCCATTCTATAAATTTTTTTCATTACCTCTCATGAGAAAGTGATCCCACAAACAATGGAAATGATCCACGCATGTAGGTAATTCTACAAACTTTCAGTTTCTATATGATAGATAAGCATACAAAAATACACATGCTCTTTAATAAAACTATTTCTATCTAAGACATACATCATATTATACTCACTCCAAAATAATTCAATCTTAACTCAGTCGAAATCTATTCTAAGTTTCATAGCATACTAAAACATGTTATTATTCACATAAATTTCAATAAAATAGATAACGTTACATAAACCTTCAAATAAAAAGACATCATATGCTTCATTTCGTTTCAAAAGCACGAAAATTGTAACAAAATCTTATTTCTAATTGCTAACATTCTTTACATAACTTTTTTACTTTGGATAATCATAATTCATTTTATAACATTCCCTTTTAAAGTAAAATGCATTTAAAGGATACCTATGACCATGTCACTATCCAATTTGTATGATTATGTTTCATTCTCTTTCATTGTCCTGTTATAAAAGAATTATAAAGCATGCCAATCCATATTCTACAGCAATCACATTATATCTATCTCATACATGACTAAACAAGCTAAAAATAGCATTGGAAGTTCTTGTGCAGGTAGAAGAGCTTGATCTGGCCTTCTGTTCTCACACTGAATTAGTTCAGTTCAGACCTGAACTGATATAAGTTCAACTCAATGCACCTTATTCCATTTTCGAGATATTAAGCCCTCATGGACTCTGTGCTCTGATCTTACTATAATGTAGTGTTGTCTTATCACTCTGTTGTTTTTTTATAGATTATTTTCTATTGCTGATGTACAATTTTATAAACAACAAAATCTTAAATAATCAAAAGATGCTGCCCTTCCTATTCCTAGCCACGACGACCAGGCAGTCTAACCATCAGGAATTTGGCAACGTCCTTTCATACATATCCTACGTAATAAACTTTTTGCTGAATTTCCTTCTTATTGAACTTGCAGCTTGCAATTTACATGATTATCCAATCAGAGAGAAATCAGGATAAATTGATGAGAAATAACAACCTCACAAAAGCACTAATTGATTGTCTTCAAAAGCGGCATTTACAATGATACAATAATACAGCAATGAATAGAACTAAACCTTTAATGTCCCTCCACTTGAATCAAACAGGGTAAACTACTGACTTAACAAAACATGATCCTAAACCTAAAGCTCCAGTATGATGACCACTGTAGAGAATACACAGAGTCGAGTAGTAACTTTGAAGTCTAAAAGTAGTCATATCACTTCACTTAAAGTTAGCACTTCGATTCTGATATATATACCTGTCCATCAGCTGCACAAGTAACAATGCTCCTATCACCAGTGTATGGCATGATCTTGGCTTGGAAGACATTTTCTAGATGACCCGAATGGAATGACAACTTGACCTTCCCGGTTTGCCAATCCCAGAGTTTTATATGCCTGTCATCCGAGCCCGATATTACTATGTCACCATCGAAATTGAAACCCACGGTGTTGACACATCCCCTATGCCCTTCCAGTTTATTATAGATATCGAACCTCAATACAAGATCCTAAAAAGAAGAAGAAGATAACTCGTATGAGCGAGATGACTCTGGTCTTCAAAGCCACATTTAAGTACATAAACTCCTAGCCAAATCAAGTAAATCGAACAGCTGCTTCCTCCAGACAACAATCAACCACATCCAAGAGATTTAGAAAAGAAGAGCAAACACACGTATCAATGTCAGCCGACCTATAACAGCAGCTGGCCGGCACACTCGTTAATTACTTCATGACATCAGAATCGCACAATGCACCACCGGTGGGAAGAAAACAAAAACTGCACCTAGAAAAAATACCTTAATCCTAGAAACAAGGTGAAAGGACAAAGAAAAGCGACAAGAACCTCAGAAGCAGCGAGCCGGCGAGCGAAGCTCCGAGCGGAGAGGCCGCCGACCTCTCGCTGCCAAATATCAACGAACGCCTGATCGAGGCTGGCTCTCGGCCTCTTCTTCATCCCCGCGGGGCAACCGATCAACCGATAGCGTAGGAACAGAGGTAGCGAGGGACGATCAGCGGCTCGATGGGAGAGTCATCGACAATCTGAGTCGAACAAGCGAAGAACGCGAACGACGAGAAGAAAAAGAAGAAGAAGAAGTGAAAAGAGAGAGAGAAAGAGAGAGGGGTCAGACCTCGAGGCTCGCGCCGCCTCGCCGCTTCGCACGAGCGATTTTGCATTCGACGGCTTACGATTCACATTTTGTTGTGTTTTTTTTTTTTTCCCCGAGGGGTTTTATTAATTGGCTTTCTTAGTCGATTAATATGATGACAAAATTAACGTGCGAAGTAGGGCAATGACTCATCATCCTCTTGACCCTGTTTTGACGATATCGGGCGTACGCATATGTAGGGGAACAAAGAAAACGTAAATGAATGATCTAAACTTTTATTTTTTTAAAAAAATAACCGCTTACGTTAATTTAAAATAATTATTTGGCAAAAGATATTTCATTATTAATAATAATTTATATTTATACGATTTAGTGCACGACGAAATTCATTTTTAGAAGTAATATAAGTAATTGTTTTTTTAAAAGTACCTTTCGAATCATTAATCTATTGAAAAACAAGAGCTCCACGTATAATTTGAATTGTATAATGATGAAATTATGGGACGAAATATTCTTGTTTAATTTCGACAATAACCATTTCCTAACTCTTTGCATTCGTGGCATGAAAGTTTTGCTTCTCAATTTATTTTTAAGGAGTGTTAAGTACTTATTAAGTAATCAATTATGAAAACCAAATACTTTTATAAGTATCGACTTTTTATCGTATCATACATAATCAACAATTTGAAAAACGAATTATTTCATAAGAGTCACTCCTAACATGTGCTCAAGTGCGCTTATCAACACGACGATGTTTTTTTTTTTTTCCTTGAGCATGTAATGGAATGTGTGATGCATACTTTGACTACCGATAACAATTAGCACGTTCATTTCATATTTATTAGTTGATGTTACTCAAGCAAGAAGGGAAACAGATATCAATTACATAAAAGCCGGCCAATAGTTTTGATTATCAAGTAGTTATTAGATATGAAAAAAAAAGCCATGAAATTGTTGTCTACCATATTATTCTTCCATCAATGCCATCCATAGGTGAATAAAATGAGTAAGAACGAAATTAATGATAATCGATGAATTTTTTTCAAAACTCGTAATATTTTAAATAATCTTATTTCGAAATTACATGATGCCAAATGGTACTTCTGATGAAAATTCCAATGGTGACATATATTTTTAACTCATCGATAACTGAGAAAAAAAAATTCCCGAAAATCACACGTACTACTCTAATAAAATTAGCTCCCACGATTACCTGAGTAAAATCAAAGTTAGCAGCAAGCTTCATTACGCTATCGAGTTTTGCATCGAATCTTTTCCACCTTCGTTGGTTCAACGTACTTGCATTATTTCTTGTCATCTTTCATGGGCTTGCAACCGATCGTGAAAAAGAGTCCGCATTACCCTCGTGGGGCAGAAGTTTGAATAAAAAGGAAGAGTAAAGATATAAATGGTTATCAGGTTGACTGAGCCGCTCGCGCTTCTCGCTGACGGTGGCTCATCCAAAAAACCATGGGGACTCTGCAACTGGGCGGGCCGATCCCGCCGAAACTCGTCTGCCGTCACCAACCGGCGGCCCCGCACATCCGGTGCGCATTGAGCAAGCACGGCCAGCGGTTGCTCCGCAACCTCTCTGCCGCCGCCGGAGATGCCGCAACGGCGGACCGGCTGATGGGGAAGTTCGTCGCGAGCTCGCCCAAATCCGCCTCGCTCAACGCTCTCTCCCACCTCCTCCCTCATCCCCACTTCTCCCCTCTCGCTCTCCCTGTAAGCTCTCTCTCTCTCTCTGTCTCTCTCTCTCGTTCGTCTTCGAAGGAATAATCCAACGGCGAAATCGCTATGCGTCGTGATCTCAGTCACTCCCATTTCCTTTTGAGAAAATGGCGATAAACAAGAGGCGTCTCTCTCTGAATCAATCACGAGCTTCTGGGCATTGTGCAGCTCTATGCGAAGATCCGTGAAGCGCCATGGTTCAGGTGGAACCCCAAGCTAGCTGCGGACCTCATAGCCTCGCTCGAGAAGCAAGGATTGATTGCAGAGTCGGAAAGCCTCGCTGCGGAAGCAATTGCTAAACTAGGGCTAAGAGAGAGAGACGTCGCGCTTTTCTACTGCAATTTGATTGATTCCCTCTCCGGATTGAAATCTGAGAGAGGGTTCGATACTTACCTCACTCATTTGAAGCACATCGTGTCTGATTCCTCCTCGGCTTATGTAAAACGCAAGGGTTACGAGTCTATGATCAAAGGCTTAAGCGAGATGGGACGCCCAGGGGAGGCGGAGAGCTTGATGGATGAAATGAGATCGAGAAGGATTGAACTATCTGATTTTGAGGTTAAAGCTGTTGTGTACGGATATGGGAAGCTTGGGTTGTTTGATGATATGAGCAGAAACATAGACAAAATGGAAGCACAAGGATTTAAGATCGACACGGTTTGCGCCAACATGGTTCTCTCGTCTTATGGGAACAGCTGCGACCTCTCCAAAATGCTGCCGTGGCTTCGCAGAATGAGGACAGCAGACATTCCCTTCTCGATCAGGACTTACAACACAGTCTCGAACTCTTGTCCGACAATCACGTCACTGCTACGAGATTCGTCTAGTTTCCCACTCTCAATTGAGGAGCTGAATGGTGCTTTGGGCGGCGAAGAAGTCTTGCTGGTTAAGGAACTGTTCGACTCGCCAGTTCTGAGCGAGGCGATTGAGTGGGGCCCTTTGGAGGCGAAGTTGGATCTGCACGGAATGCACCTGGCCTCTGCTTATTTGATCATGTTGCAGTGGATGGAAGAGATGCAATGCAGGCTCAATGGTGGAGAATATGAGATTCCAGCAGAGGTTACAGTGGTTTGTGGGGCAGGGAAACATAGTGCTGTCCGAGGGGAATCGCCGGTGAAGCAGATGGTCAAAGCAATGCTTGGTCGGCTGAGAAGTCCGATGAGGATTGATCGGAGGAACGTTGGTTGTTTCGTCGCCAAAGGAAGAGTTGTCAAGAATTGGTTATGTGGGGATTCGGGAGGAGGTGCTTCTCACTCGTCAATGTCATTGATGGATAAAGACAGCAGGAGAGTAGAATCCAGGGCGTAGGATGTCAAAGAAGGTACCTTAGGTCATCAGGAAGAATTGAGGAAAGTTGTGAATAGCATCCGTAGTCAGTTCACGGCATGATAGTGTCTCCTGCATTCTTGCCATATGATCTGTCGACTATAAGCTTATGGACATGCGAGGATTTGTGAAGGCGTGTTGGGAGGCTATAGAGAGCAAGCGAACTAGCACCTTTCCATTTTTTTTCAGGAGCCCAAGTCATCTGCGAATTCCTTTGACTGCATATCGCCTGTTTCTCATTCATCGATGTAGCGGGTAAATAATCTTTTACACAACAAAACTAAGTACCATGCGAAGGACATACTTGATTGTAACATGTGGAGAATGAAAAACCACTTCCTCCACGCAGAAATCTTGTCGACTTGCGAAAATATTTCCAGCAGTCTCTCTCAGGAGGTACTCATGTTCAATTTCAGTCGCATATCTTTCGAGGACTTCAAGTCCGAAAACGTGGTGGTCATGTACAGTGATAACCGACAGTTTTCAAAAACCTCCCATCCCTTCGTACTCGTGTCCCAAAGGACCCAGGAGATTGAGTAGGAGATACAGGTGCTTGTCCTCCAGACAATCTGACCACGCACGAGGAGAAGAGGCTCTTTCCCCTTTCATGCATATGAAAGTGCCGGGCCTGGAAGTCCATCCGCAGCAATATCATCATGTACAGACCCATTTCTTGAAGATCTCGTTCTTGGTTAAAACGATATCAGGACTTCAATTTTCTCATTCAAACTAGCCCGCACACGCTTCGGCTAGTACACAAAAGTTCAAAAGAGAGGAGAGAGGCACAAAATGCTGTTCCATGGCCTGTTGCTGCAAAAATGATCCTGGAGATGCTCCCATCTCGTCTCTTGATGCATACCTACAGATAGCATATTGTGGGACACTCTAATTAGTACATGTTTCGCATGATTCCATGAACATATCATTTAGGTGTACAATATTCAAAAGCTAAGCCCTTCAGAGATAGGCCATTTGTGAATGAACCAATATGACAACGACAGCCATCAGAAATTAAAGCAGCTACATGAGGCTCAAACAGCTTTAGCATAACCTCTCAATCACCGCAGTAGATAGACTCAGATATACACGGACTTGTAATCCACCCTCTGATTTATGAGCATTAAAGAGTTGCCACGACATCAGGTTGAGAAACTTTATGTTCCTTGATTGCATTTCTTTTGTAGCGTCCCGATCAGCGTTAACATGGAGAAGCCAACCACCTTGAAGCCGCTGGAAATTCAAAAAATAATAGCAACCTGCATAAAGAAAGTGAACTAAGTCATCAAATAATAGGAGATTAAAACCATTATTGTCAAATTCACCGCAGAAAGAAAGTGAGGAAAGGAATCACAAAACAGAAGATGAATCAAATGATTCAATTTACTCTCAGTCAACTTTTTAATCATGGACTGTTGACGACACCCAATTCCACTATAAAAGAAGACAAGCTAGTTTTGATGAAAAGAAGGAATGAGTTGTTCATAATGAAATACACTCGGATTACAACCATTGTATGGGGGAGGCATCAATCTCAAAGATTGCACAAGAATGCATGTATGGAAACGGTGGAATTGCTTGTACAATCTCTCTGAGAAGATCCTCGTGGAAGGCTTACTCTGAAAATCAAAGTTTAAGAACATAGAAGAACTCATAATTTAGAAGATAAAATGCAGGATACCTGTTTCAGATTTAGCAGTAGCTTCTCGGAACAGTTATTCCTAAAACCACGGCATCCACCATATGTACATTTTCCCTAGATTCTTGAGTGAAACTGCCTCGGCAATCAAGCGCCGTGCTTGACCTTCAACAGCTAAAGGCAAAGATGGGGCAGCACCAACACCTACGACAACTCCTTGCAGCCTAGCTTCAATATTACTGATGGCTCGCTGCAACAGAACAGAACAATTTGTTTACAACAGCAAGTGTGGTGCTAAACACAATCTCCTAAAGATAGACATCTCAGATTACTCCACAACGGTCCATTTGATACGCTTGACTGCCTGCCAAATTTTCAACATTCTATCTCAACGTCACTGGTTAGTACAGATGAAAAGGATTGCAGTATGCTTTAGATGCCTTAAACTAAGATCCATAGCTCATCGTGCCTTGGTTGTTCCCCCAGGATATAATGTCTCCGTCCAGCAAATGAATGTTTCAGGTTTTAACGTCTATTTTTGGGTCCTTCAGCATGTCCACATCAATATTCAATTCCAAGCCTCGACAGTGTCGACAAATTATAGCTGAACGCAGCATTTATATTGAATTAATATTATATTCCATTTCCCTGCCAAAAAATTGAACTATTTTCCATTCTAGGAAGCAACAAAATTGGGACCATCAACTATCTTTAACTTTCCTTTCTTTCCTTCTTTTTTTGGCAAGAAAGGAATGGAGAGATAGATCTTTAGCTTTCATTTAAGTTGAATTAACATTTTTTAGCTTTCAAATATATAGCTTCATAAACTAGCTTAAACTTCTAGGAATAATTGGCGGTAGTTTCACAAAATTTTACATGGTATCAGAATAGGAAATCTCAATTTCAAATCTATGCAAGCCCCTTATTTGGCTCTCTAATTATATATTTCCACACTTCAGTGTTATATCAAAATCTAACTAAGTGTGCGGAAGTGAGTTAAAATCATTTAAGTATTAAAACATGCCTTAAACTACTAGTTTCAGTTTATAGAACGTTTAGCAATTGTCCCAGAAAATTAAATCTTCATTTTTGTGGAATAGAAATATCCTTTTGACGTATGCACGTTGCCAGATATCAAATATGATGCTTGTAATGAGATGCAAACCTGTGCGTGTGGGTTTTGAACTTCTGTGCCACTGGATTTATGAGATTTTGTCCACTCCACCAAAGGATCGTGTATAAATGTTTCGAGCACACTCATCAATGTTTCCCTGTGTGTCCTCAACACAGAAAGAGTGATTTCACAAACCTTCAGAAAGACGCCCTCGTACCCAGTGATACCCAATCCATCAATCATGTTCTGAAAGGTTTATTGGACACGCTCATTAGATGCAAAAAGAGTCAGCTAGGTATAGTATGTAGTGGACAACTTAGTAGTGAACTTTTTGATCATTGCTATAATGCATTATGCACGTGTCTGAAGATCCTGTCAAAGATTTTCAAGGGCAGAATTGCAGACTCCGCCAAGCTAGTAAAAAAAGCATTTCCATCATGTTGCATACTCTCCAACAGAAAAATTCATATGAAACTGCATACTCCAGTCAGATTTTTAGTTGTGCCGTGTGAGAAAATCTTATCTATGGACATTTCATAGCTAATTAAGCATATTAATGAGTCTAACCAGTATTAAACAACTGCATGCAAGACACAAAAGTTAGTGGGCTATCTTACTTGTGTTAATCTAAAAGGCACCAATTCTGGTTTTTCCAGTTGCAGGCCTTTGTCAAATAAGCAACTGAAGTCAACATGAACACAGTCACCCGTGGTAGAATCAAAGAGAATATTCTCGCCATGCCTATCGCCAAGACCAACGATATGTCCAACCATTGACCAAACAGCAGAAGTGTGAGCATATGCAATCCGAGCCCTAAACCAAGCAGCCGGCTCTGAGAAAGTGGTCAAAAACCATCTATGAAAGACTGGAGGAAACATGGGAAGGATCCTGTTCTTTAGCATTTCATCTTCTGGCGTTTTACCCTGGCACTGATCATAAATCCGCTTAATTTGCGGATTCGTCCTCTGCCTATCAAATTTTCCACAAGTAATATATATATCTTGAAGTATATGTCGAAGTCCACGGGTGTGGGGAACCCATTCGATCATTCCACAGTCCTCTGTCAGGGGAACCACTGCAAAAGTGCGAATATAAAGCTTTCTTCGACGACTTTCAGGATATTTAGCTAACAAACGATTTATCATGGCATTGAACTCCATCATACGGGCATCTTTACGTAGATCATCCTTCGGCTTGCAAAGGAATGGTCGTTCAATGCCATCACTACCCAGCAGTATAATCTGAAATATACAACAGAATGGCTTTTACTTGCCAATATATTTAGGAAGATTCCCACCGAAAGAATGACGCATTTCTGTTTGGTTTCAGTAACATTCCATTACATAATAATAACAAAACCCCACACCCTCCCGATTCCACATTTGACATATCTAAGAGCCTTGAACCTGTCATTTTACAAAGTGCATCATATTTTCCTTAAATTACCCTGTATGCGGCAAATTCACGAATTGACAGCCTACTACACCAAGATTGATGAAACCGTAGGACTTTGTTTCCTATTGCAAGGCTCTAGCAATCATTTTATGGTGAAAAAAGTCAAAGCTAACCTAATCTAGAAACTAGGGGCAATTTTCTTAATTTGCAAAACCCAACGACAAAAAACATTCGGGGAATTCCTCCCGTTTTCGCTTTGCATTCAAGGAATCTTGCCGAAACCAATTTTACAGAAGAAACATACCTTCTTAGGTCTTTGAAGAGATGAAAGAATCTCAGCCTCATCAGCTATCCCTGATATTGTGGGAAGATCCATAGAACTAAAGATATCTGAAGCAAGGGTTCCTTTCAGATTCTGATCATATGTAGGTAGACTGACAGTAAGAGACTGTTGGATAGGCATTATGATATCCAGTGGCATCATCCTCTTTAGGGCACTGAATTCAGTTGCAATATTAATCGTTCTTGCTTTTGGCTGCCCAGGATTGAAGCATAGCTTAATAAGATGATCAATAAGACTGGCAAACTGGATAAACAGATTGCTGCCACTATTTCCCTGGCTAAAGCCCTTCCGCGCAGCTTGTATAATTTCTGCCGCTGCCTCCCGCCTTGCAGGTACAGTAGATTTTGATACTGCTGCCATTATCCAAAGAGCTTGCTGCGGATACTGACGGAGAACAGAGGTAATTATGTGTTTCACGAGTCGAACAATTTCTTCATTCTGATGGCAAATTCTTGAAACTAATTGAGGCAGTACTGTCAACCATTGATAAGTTGGCAAGTCCTTCAGGCAGCCCCTCATAATACTCATAACCTAACCAAATAAAAAACAAGAAAATGTCCAATACATAGCAGAATCAGTTCATAACTGAAAATTCGAATCTTAAGGTGAATTAACTAATCCATGTGCAAAAGACTTTCTACCTTTCCATGGACACTTTTCAAATCTTTATTGGATGATAAGCCACTTTTCTGATAAAAGCTGCCAAAATCAAACCAAAGGGTTAACAACCTTGGAAGGGCTTGAAAAAGATTCTTGTGACCTCTGTGAAGCCCCTTGGCATAAAACAACAGTACATCAGGCAGGTAAGACCACCAAAACTTCTCAGCATTTAAATTTGCAGCCATTGAAAGAGCAGAAGATGATGAAACTGTTCTGGGACCAGGTTCAAAGTTTTCTTCCTGGCGCTTACGAGCATCAACAAGCACTTCATCACAATACTTGGCCATATAGAAGTATCCTTTTTCCCACTTAGGCTGCAGTTCCCTCACCCTTGTGTAAAGACTTATCACATCTTCTTTCTGCTTCTGCCCTGTATAATGGATCCACCTAGAATAAAGCAGCAAACTCTTTGCAATGTCACAATTTTCATTTAGAGCCTGAGTATCACAAGGTAAAGGTGGCAAGTTCAGAGGAACCAGGGAAAGGCTGCTAATCGACGATATTGCAGCAGAACCAACAACCTCCACTGGCATATTGAGGAGAGATTGCTGCAGTTCAGCAATGGCACCATCAGTGCGTCTAGTGGTCCAGAGCAGTTTAGCCTTTTCCATGTGAACATTAGGTGCACCTGAAGCCTGAGCTTCTACAATGGCCCTATTTGCCGTCTCGTAATGACCAGCCAAGCGACAGAGCTTCGCATATTGCACCCAGCAATCCCCAACTTGAGCACCTAGAGCACTGGAATGAAAAACCAGTCTCCGCAAAGCTAAAAGTGGTTCTCTTGCCCAGAGAGAAGGTTGCGTAAACTTGAGCCGATTTTCCCAATTCTCCATTAGCTTTGAGAATTCCAAATCTCCCAAATGAAACGACTTCTCTAAAAAAGATTCATCAACAAGTAGGGCATGGAAGTCCTCTAGTTCACGTAGAAAGTGGAGCTTTACAACATATGGGTAAGCACGCACATAAGAGTCCATGCCAGCAGCAGCCAGGGGGGCAATCAAGGCTTGTTTGGAAAAAGCAATTTTCTCACCAACCAAAAATTGATCCTTTTTCATCATTGCCTGGAGGATCTTTGCGACATCCATGTCGAAGGAAGCATTACTCTCAGAGCTGCTACATAGTAGACCATCTTCATTGGCTCCATTAAGATATTCATCCATCAAATCCCACCGGCCAAGTCTCCATGCAGCCTGCACTCCTTGCATGGACCATGTTTTCTTATATTGAGGGATCCTAGCAATTAAGCCATCAACATGGGTGACCATGGCCTGAAGGTGACACATATTTAATAAACAGTTGAGCACATCTGAATGCCACTGGACTGAAGTAGGTTCCATTTGCAAAGCCTGTTCACAAGAAGTCAAAACTTCAGCCCAATTCCCTGCTTTCTTATTTAATAGGAACTGGTCTTGTAAACTTGATGATCTGCGCAAACATGCCAAGCCTGATAAGCCATCAGGCTCATCAAGACAGCTATATATTTCCATCAAATATGAAACATCCCCATCCTCAAAAGTATTACTGGTCTCAGCTGCAGGATTGAATGAACCAGTTCTTTCCCGTACATGAGATTCAAAGTACATCAAAGCCCTTGCATATGCCTGACACCTGAAGGAGGCTCTAGCAAGGATCACCTTTGGTATAGCAGCCAAAAGCTCTGAAACATTTTTACACTGTATGATAAGATCTGAGGAAAAACTTGGACTTGAATCTTTTGCCTTAGAAAGGTTCTGCTTTGAGGCAGAAGATTGTAAAGATTGCGAAAGAGCTAGATCTTGGCCAATATCATCAACCCATTGGCCAAGATTGTCGAGAAGAGTAAATATGGCTTGAATGCAAACTTCACTTTGTCCACAACTGATTCCATGAACCACCACACCACTGATTTCTGAAGCTGCTGCCTCAAGAACAGAGAGAATTTCTTCTGTTATGCCATGACGCGCCTCCTCTGTTCCATGGCAGACAGCATTCAGTACTAAATAGGGCAGCAGATATATAGCAGTTTGCATGTCATGGCGAACAATCCCTCTGCAAGCATTAAAAATGCTTGCACGAGGACCAGTAGCATGTGTAGTCAACTTTTTAATCCAGAAGTATATCCATCTTCTAAATGACATGGAAGGGCGATAAATTGGACCACTCGATGCCGAATCACTTGTATTGGGAAGCTGAAATCTGGAGGTTAGGCAAGGAGCAATTATCTCTTTCACATAATTAGAAAATCGAGCCCATAATTTCTGACCCCTGGAATTGACATCAGCAGAACCATTTTTGCTAGTACTTCCAGCACAAGTTGCCTTTGAAGTGCTTCTGTTCTGCAGCATCTGCGGCATAAAAGCATCAACATTCTCATCTAGTGATGCTTCACAACCAGCAATCTTCAGCAACTCCTGAATCGCTAGTGCAGCAGAGTCTTGAATAATGGTATCCGGTGCAGCTCTGAAAGCCCTAGCCAGGTGCTTGTGGATCAACCCAAATATGAGATCATCATCAGAGCACTCAATTTTAAACCGTTGGGATGAAAATCCCCTGACTTTGGCAGGATCAACTGCCCCCAGGGCTCCAACGCAATCAGCACAGACTAGCTTAAGTTTCTGACCTACTACTGTTCTCGACTCTTCTGCACATCCTCTGAGTAAAGATCTGATCAAAGAACTTAAAACATCCATGTCTGAAGCCACTTCACCTGTAATTAAAGCTGCAACATCTTCCCTTTTTGTGTTCAGCAGCTTGCTCAATTCACATGCCCCCATGTACCTCACATTCAAATTCTCTTGATTTAGACCACTGACAGCATCACGTAACTGATCCTTCAGGGTCATTGATCCCCGGGCTTCCTGTATTGTCTTATTCACTTTTGCTAGAGCAGAAATACTTGGCAAGGGAGGGAATTCACGAATGTGCTGCTTCAAAATTACTTTGTTCTTTAAGACAAGCTCTTCTAAAATCTCCACCACTTTATTGAAATGATTAGAAATATTCTTTCCATCTTTCTCAATAAAAGGAATGAGAGAGGCAAAAACTTGAGAGCTCACATGTGCAATACTGGATGGAGAAACCTCGCCCAACTGCCTAATAAAGAAGTGTAAGACCGAGAGACCTTCAAATTGGAGAGATTCTTTACCGATAGAATGCATGATAAGCACCATTAGTTTTGGTACATAGGTACTAAGCTGAGAACCCATCATGTTGATTAGCATCTCGATACGTTTCAGAGCTTGTTTCTGCAGGAAAAGATCCTCTGAATGGAGCAATTTTCTATCAACGCTGTTAAGAAGGCCAACAAAGTGATTTTTCAGAAAGTGGGGAAGATCTTCACCACCAGTGAGAACTCTCGCAACCTCCTTAACCATCTCTGGAACTCTTGCTAATCTGTAAGTGTATGTAGAAAGTAAATTAAATTAAGACTTTCAGCCTATATCCTGAAGTACTTGAAATTCAAAGGGTATAAATAAAAAGTGAAGATAACTGCAAAATCATCAGAATTAATAGCGAGAAGAGGGAAACTTAATCTAGTAGTCGCAATACATACATGAAAGGACACCACAAAGAAACAAATTAACATGATAAAACATAATAATATACACATATACATATGTAGACACACACCAACACGAAAGTGCCAAGGCCATTTGCTTAAGAAGCAGAACAACACAGATTAACCTTGTTCTCATGAAGATTCATATGACAGGAGTATGAAGAGAGAGATGGTATTGAAAAGAAATTAAAAAGAATAAAATCCATATAAGCACCAACAAAGAAAAACTACACCTGTTGCCTGTTTCATCTGAGTCACCACCATCCATAAAGCATACAAGTTCGTCCAGCAGAGCAGGTAATGCTGCTGCAAAAATTTCTTTACTGTCTGAACCGGTTTGCTCATTGTAAAACTGCAGAGCAGCAAGCAATTTCTGTTCGTTTGCTTGAGAGAGAGCAAAAGCAAGCACTTTTGGCAGCCAATTAACTACCAGCGGCACCAAATCCATGTTTAAGGACTTAGCAAACTCATGTAAGGTGTCAAGTGCTTTATGATCATCATCCTGAGATACCACAAGTTTAGGCAGAACAACTGGAATCATCTTCTTAAGAAGATCTTCAGCTTCAATTCCAAAAACAGCTTCTGCAAACTCTCTGACCATTCTTGGATGGCTCACCAGTCTTGCCGAAAGATGATCATATACCTCATTTCTGACATGAACAACTTTTAAAAGAATTACTTCAAGTCCTCCTTTGATATGGAAATAGCACGACTTGTCTATCAATCTTGACGAATTGGTTCGCACAGTAATACGAGGATTATCTAGTTGATCGATCAATAAAATTAGGGAAGACAAGAAAAGCTTGCTCTGGACATCAACAGCAATCATAATTTCTGCTATAGACTCCAAAAGAGTTTCAGAAACCTGTGAATCTATTGCTTCTCCCAATGCATTATTAATCATATCCAAGAATAATTGTTCTGCACTTCTGTTTTCAGTGTCTTCAACTGAGAAAAGACGAGTCAAAATCTCTTTATCAGTGAAATAACCAATCTGAGAGCAGAATGCTTCTCTTACCCCCTTCTGTCTGCACAGGAGCAGATATTTTATGCATGCTATCCATTCAGTTCTTGTTTTTGCCAAAGTATGTTGAATCCCATGTACAAGGATCCGTTGAATGTTGTGCACACAAGCAATTTGCACCTCTTCAGATGACTCGTCATAGAGAATTTCAAAAAATAAGGATTGCAGTTGGATGAATTCATCACTCAAGCAGACATGACTCCTCTGTCCATCAGGAAAAGATATGACATTGGCATTTAGTTCTTGATGGCAAAAACCACGTCTGTCACACTTCAAACATGAGAAGCCTCGTAATAAGAGGTCTATTGTCGTACTATCTATCCGATCTTCCGCATCAAGAAATAGTTTACATAAGCTCTTATCAGGAGAGTCATTGCGAGACTCATAAAGGCACGACATATATCCAATGGAAAAAGGAATAACTTTCTTCACCTTTTCAAGGTTGTAACTCCCCAGGACTCTGCAAACAAAGAAGGAAACAGAATCATAAATGAGTTGAAGTTTGAAGAACCCACTAGTGCATGTTCTTATGGAATCCTTTGCCACTATGCAGGATGAAAATCGTTTTCAGTAACACCCTTCATACCTTCCTCCAAAATTATAAGACCACCCCTGCCTCCTCCATCCTTTTTTATAGGGATTTTGTTTCCTTTTCCTTTTTTTTTTTTTTGGGGGGGGGGGGGGGGGCGCTAAATACTTCATATATTCTTGGACCAGAGGCGATTGCTGGTATCAAGATCGTGCAAAGATCTTTCATAAACGTAATTAAGTTGACTTATTCACCCTAAAGTGAAAAAATGAGTAGTTGAGCTGTTGAAACATACACAAAAATGCTCAGATATCGCCATGTTTCACTTACTTCAGCCTTCCAAACATACTCGACATTACTGCAAGACCAGATGAAAGGACAATGATGGGCATAGATATGATAGCTTCAAGAATTACATCTTCAGCTTCATCTTGAAGGCATAAATCCAGAATTTCAAGAACGCTTTCAACAGCAAAGGAATGACCAAGCTTAGATAGAATTTGGACAGAGTAAACTTTTGTCTTCCATTGAGAACTAGAATCAGAGACTGCAAAAGTATGTGTCCATGGGAGCTTGAGGACTCCTATGAGAGCATTTGCATCACCTTCCTCATCTCTCAAAAACTTCTTCATTAAGTTAGGGCCTAGTTTGAATTTGAAAAAAAGTAAAATAGGATAATTTAGAAGAAAACGAACTATATTTAAATTAAAGACATGATAAATGGACTTTCAGATTGCAGAAGTATCACATTCATACCAATAGTTCGCTCCAACTAGGAAATCTATCAAGTTTCATAGTTTATTGAACCTATAAAGAATGTCAAGTAGTCATTCAAAACCTCTCAATATAAACTATTAAAGCATCGACCAGAAGATTCTGCAAAGGCGTGTATGGTGCTCAAATCCATACACATTTCCGGGTAAGATATTACCAAGTTTGGTCATGTTGGGGAAAAACTGATGTACCACTTGGCTATAACAAGATAACTAGGGGCATTCCCCACTCAAATAATTCCAAAGTATGGAGCACAGTCAGGATACATTAAATGGAATTTAATAATGTAATCCCCATGCATTAATTAATTGGACTAACACCAACTAGCATCCACCAAGCCATGGATGGCAAATCTTTGTGCCGTTCCATGAGGTGTTTGATCAATTTGGAAACCTTGTTTTTTCTGCATTCCTTCAATCCAATGTTTAATTACATGTGCAAAACGACTTCAGGGATTTCAAAATTTCATCATTCAGTCACAAGACCATAAGAAATATAAAAAGCCAATTTCAGTTAAGGAGAAAGAAACTGTTCCATGTTGCCTTTGCTTTTCTGCAAATCTAATAATATATTTACTATGCATCAGTCCAACATCCACTGTTTAGACAGAAGCATCTGTACTGCAATGGCAAAACCAAGATCTCCCATATTACACACACACACACACACACACACACACACACACACATATCTTATGTGTATGTATTATGGATTCAGGTGCATGTCATACTCTGTACAAGCAACATGCTGTGAATCGCTTCCAGGTAGATGGTGATATCAAGCACAATGGATCTTCCATGCTTTGCCTACAAAATGCAATATTCAATCAGCAGACAAGGGTAGACAGTGAAAAGAAACTGAAAACTGTTATTTTACCTCCTCAAATATCCAAGGGATCCATGAAATTATCTGCCGAAAGGTGGACAACGAAAGACTGGTCTTTGGGACCCTACAGAAGGTAATGCTAAGCATGCTAAGTGCTCTTAACGCAACACTTGGATCTAAAGAACCAGGCTTAACAGCTGGCGACTTTAACAGGTCAAGCAAAGAAACGATCAAACTGCGAATGTAGTGGGCATAGCCTCTTTCACTTTCACAGGAAGCCAGATGAATTGCTCTGTGATCTGTTAAGATCTTAGAGGCAGAAGCTTCACTTGTATGATCAACCTTTTGGCGTTTGACATTAAAACTTTGCACGCCGTCAGAGGATCTCCTTTTCCCTCCAATACTTGAAAATTTGGCAGAATCATCGGACGAGATAAACAAATCTGGACAGCTTTTGTTGGTAATTTGGCCTCCAACAAGATCAGGACTAAGAATTGATAGTGTTACTTGCAGACATCTTATCAACAGAAAGCAAGGTTCTGGAGAACAAATCATTTGAATAAGATAATCTGGTCTCCATATATAAGGTGGGCAAACTTTAGCAATCCTGACATATGCATTACATAGAGCAACCTGAAAATTTCCAAATTAGATTATCAAATCCTTCTTGAAATTTTTTACCTCATCAAGAAGCAGATGCAGGCCAATGCAACTGCCAGCAGAAAATGACCAAGCTTGCCAAGAGAGGTTACTAACCTTAAGCTCTGGGCTCCTTGTCCTAAAAACTGACAGGGGGAAGACACTAATTAATTCTGAAGCCGTGTATCTGACAACATCATCAGGACAATAAGGGTACAGTGCATCCAGACAATTGCCAATTGAAGCATCATAAACTTTGTTTCTGCAATGAGGTCCAGTCCAAACATTCCAACAAACATTAGCGGAGATCATTAAAAATAGATGCCATAAGAGCAAACATGGGTCAAAATCAGCCAGGAATGAGAAGGTGAAGATGAAAATGCAGTCTATAGCCCCTGGATTAGGACTATTCACCGCAATAATGATTATCACTGTGATGGTCCTGCTGCTGAGAGATTGTGAGGCATCTATCATGTACTGCATGTATAACAACTTTACAGTCCACAAGTCTTCTCAGAAACTGAACCAAGAGCCGTTTGAATCTGGATGTGAGCTCTTCCAAAATCAGCTAAACCAAGAAACTAAGTACAAAAAATTATGGAATACCTGAATACAGAGAGTCCTTCCTTGTCCTCACTCAATATTGCTGAGATCGACTGAATGAGACTTTCATAAGGAACTAAAATATAGTTTACTGCCGATCCAATAATGCGTGCGAAGTCAAAACAAGCCTTCAAAAAAATTAGCCTAATCAGAAATTCTATGGCAAATATCTGAACTAGAAGAAAAACTATAAACATCTAAGATGCTACCTGCATAGCATAATAAACTGACAAAATGGCGGCTTACCATTTGCAAGTCACCATCTCCAAAACATAAGAGACAGCATGCTGAAGATACAAAAGACAAACTAAGGAGACCTTCTACAAATACAGTTCCCTCTGTTAAGCATTTACTCAGAAGCTTAACCATCCAAGTCGCAAAGTATTGCCACCTTTGTTTAGCAGAAAGGTCCATCAAAAGCCCACATCCATCATTCGGTTTATTACTTGCTGGAAGATCACATATGCAAGCTGGATCACCAAGTATACCAGTAAAGGACCCACTGAAACACCTTAAACTCACTCTAGTGCATTCAGAAATGCTTGATTGATCTGTCCAGAGGGATGCTACATGCAATATATCTGGTAAGAGAAAAGCACTCTTAGGTACAGTAAAAGAGATGCTTATGATACAACACCAACCAAAGCATGGTCATATAAGCAGGCCCAGGAGAGATAGAAGTGACAAACTAACACCATCCAAGTAATTAGAGATCACATCAATTCTTTGAAAAATGAATGGAAGCGGCTGATTTCATACCTTCAACAGCTACCATTGTATCCACAAAAAACTGACGGTAGGCATCTCGTTCTACAGTCCGAAGCAAGGACAAAAGAGATCCAACTGTCTCAAAAATTACTCCATGTCGACCGCTGGAATATTTGAAAAGTAGTAATTTTAATCAAAGATTTACCATAGGAAAAATGCTTGACATAAAACAAGCAAACTGAAGAGAATCATACCTAAGAAGATTTTCACAAGGAAAAGAGCAAAGTGTGTTTAAATAACTATACTAGCATTCCAAAACAGAGAACCAAAACACTGTACAACACATTTATGCTTCTAAGTAATTGCTCACTTTTTAGCATTAAGGATGCACAAATGGCAATAAAAATACTTTTGCTGGAATTATCTCCTTCTAACGACAGACAAAACAGCAGACCTCAGACTGATATAGAGCAGATTATCCTATGTGAGATATTGGCATTTTACCAAACAAGAACTTCAGAATATCTCACCGCAATGCTGGCTCTGCAAAGAAGGGAATTATCCGGCCAATCACAGGTAAAACAGCACTTGCTTTCCCATGGTAGAATACCCCAGGAAAATTTCTGGCAGTGTGAGAGATGAGCTTCAATACAGCTATTACCTCTCTCTCATTCACTAAAACAGATACAAAGACAATGAGATCGAAAAGAATAATACAATGTCCGATAATGCTGTTCACGTCACTCAACATACAAAGCGGAAAAGGCAAACAAAGAATGTTCCTTCACAATTATTTTATCAATTTAAACGGGCAAACTGAGCTTTCGATTTAGCCACCAAAAAAAAAAAAAACTTTAATCAAGCCAATTTATACGCACTTTGTCCAGTTGAATTATTGTTCCAAAGGAAGTAAACGACATAGGCCTATTCAGCTTCCTTCTATAGTTCCGCAGGCTCAGTGACAATTCAAGGCTTAGAGAGTCCACAAGATAAATAGATTTCCAATTCCAATCCCCTAATAAGCAATCCAGTAGTAAAAGCTTGATAGTGATATGAGATGAAGCCACATTTTGCTGAAAACCCGATACTGATAACTCCAGCGCCAGAAAGTACGCTCCCTTAATCATTGAACGGAAAATATGCACCATTAGTGCAATCAAATACTCGTGTTGAGCTCTAGGCTTTCACTTCCATAGTCAACCTGAGCATGCATCAGCCAGAACAAAGCTCAAAACACACAAAACCAAGAGAGCGGCGTTGCTCAAGATTTCGCTTCCACATCGAAATATCAACGAGAGAATGATACGCGCGGTTCGATTCCTCAACCAAATCGCATACACAAAAGCACGCGCACGAGAGAGAGAGAGAGAGAGAGAGAGAGAGAGAGGGGGAGAGGTACCGGAGGGAGAGGGAACGACGTAGGCGTGGAGGAGATTGGGGAGAACAGCTCGGAACCTGATCTCCAGGGCGTCGTCGTCGCCGCCGCTTTCGCTGTCGGGAGGCGTCGATGAAGAAGCGGCGATGCGTTCTCGGAGCTCGTGCACCAGGCTCGACAGATTTCTACGGGACCCCATCGCAGCCGCCGCACGCACGCACGCAGGCGATCACGACTCCCGCTCTCGTCCCGACTGAGGAGTCACGGAGGCAGAGCGTTGCGGAGTGCCTTCCCTCTCAATTTCGAAATAAGAGAAGGAGAGGAAAGTTGCCGCTCCTCGTTCCGAGCGCCTCCGACAAGGAGACACTGGTACTCCCAAAAAAACCATTAAAATTGAAATAAAACAAACGACAGGACATAGAGGAAAGTCTAGAGACGATGTTCGAATGACCTTTTCTAAGGATTACGTCGAAATCTATTCATAAGTCTAGTTAAACTGATATTGCACTCAAAAACTTAAGTACGTTCAATTTTCCCCACTCAAATTTGACTTTCAAATTGCAATTAATCTTCGGAATCACGAGTCGGGGGTGATAAGGAACATGACAACATAAATTTTTGATCAATTTCGGGACACTTATGCTACATTGCCAAGGGGACGGAGATGTGCATGAGATGATATGCGGAGGTCTGCCGAGGCATGATGGTCTGGGAACACTTGATGACTGGAAAGTCCTGTGCTCAAAACCAAAGCAGGCTGCAACTATTGCCAGCTGCAGAGAGCATGCCCTACCGAGCGGAATAGTTCAAGAGCTCCACTCCATGGGCGGCCCGAAAAAGTCCGCCGCCACCGTCGAGACGCAGTTTCAGATAGTATACGGAAAGCCAAAGCCTACTAACTCGGCATTGGCATTACTTATCGGACCATACCATTCGGATGAGTAAAGGACCTCGCAGAAGATTGTCGTAGCATAGTAGTCGCCAGAAAAGTATCTACAAACTCAATGTCAAGCAGCAGCATTGTTGATTGACAAAGAAGGAAGGCGGGACTAATGGCTACTGAAAGAACGTCACTTAAACCTCTACCCCATTATTCCTGTTTCTACTGAGGGATTCATGCGTTCCCAGGGACAAAAGTTTGGAAGAACGAAAATCTGGTTTGCAAAAATCTCGGGGTTTTCCCGCTTCGGTCATCTTTTAGCTTGCTGTCCAAGCTGGGGGGAGACGGGTAGAGCTCACGAATGGCATCGCGCAGACGTTGATGTCGAGGGGCAGCAGGCGGTACTGGAGATCGAGCTCTTGGAAAATCTTGACCATCTCCTCCACCAGAAGGGACCTTCTTGCCCACTTCTCTCCCATGTCCTGGTGGTTTATCCTGTGGCAGATCCAAACTGCCATCCTCACTCGGTTCAGCTCCTCCAAGTCCTTCATTATGATCAGTGGAGATGAACACCAGTGCTCTTTCTTGCAGTCGATGTAGCTGCGTTGAGAAAACGAAAACGAAATGATCAGTGAACCCCTTTTTGTACTTAGTAACAAAATGAAAAATGTAATCGCTGCGTCATACTAGCGATGCAATTAACAGTTAAATCGAATTGAAAAAGAAGACAACAAGAACAGGCATGTCATAATAAATCGGGGTCTTGCTTAGCTTTCACTTGCCTGGTTATCTTTTGTTTCATAAGAGCGATTTTTTCCGCTGGAGTCGATATATGGATGCAGAACTCGACCCCATCACCCATATCTGGGCTCCGATAGTAGTTGCCAATGGACTTTGTGGAAAGAGTGCTGTTCGGATACGTGATTTTCTGATTATCATATCTCAGAAAGACAGTTGTTAAGATGTTCATCTCCTCCACGATCAACTGAAAAGGCATCGAAACACAAACAAGACAGTAAAAAGTGACTGAAAAAGAAGTTAGGTTTATATGCAAATAGTAAGCTTAATTCACCTGGACCCCATCAACCTCGCACCTGTCCCCAACATCAAAGGGGTGCATGACGAATAAGAAGACGATGGCCTCGAATACGGTCTTACAGGTATTCCCGAATATAAACGCCACAAGGACAAGTTGAGAACTGAGGAAGAGCAAGAACTTGCTCGTCGCGATCCCGAGTATGAGAAGCCAGATTACCAAAATGATGACGGCGGCTATCACATTGGCCACGTGATGCAGTTTGTTGACGGCCGTCTTCGTGTCATTCAGGGTCAAGGCAAGGGCTCTCCTCTCTCTGAAAACATTGACCTAACACAATGAGGCATAGCTGGATCATATCCGACGCACTAATCAAGCGAATCCAAGGAACTAATCAAGCTTGTGAGCCGATGTTTTGATTGTGCTTAATAATTACCAGCCAGTTCTTGAGGCTCGATTTGCTGATCCTCTTTCTCTCGGCAGCTGCTTCAAACTGATCAATCACCTTCCAGGCTTCATCTTCTTTCATGAAGCACAGAAGATCTTCCAAGGTTATATATCTGGAAGAAGAAGTCAGATTAAGATATGATGAATAAATATGCGTGAGTTTATTGGACCCCCTCATGAAGATCAAATGCCAAACTATAGTCACTGTCAAGGGCTTCACTGTATATCTTAAGTTCGCTCATCTCTTGTTCATAAATGTATCCAAGACATCAAAAGCCATACTTGGCGCCAGGTTTTGCGACATTCTGGAAGATCTTCCTTGCAGCAGCTTTAGCCTCGTGTTCGCTCCTTATCAAGTTGGTCGATTCATCCTCATAGACAGTATCAACCACCTGCTCATCCAAAGTAGAGAGGACCCCATGCCGCACGATTTTCATCAACCTCTTCATGTTCCAGGCCGACACGTTCTTATGATTGAGTTTGTGCAAGTGATCTATCGAGATGCTCTCGTTCCCCTTCGACAGAACCCGAGAGAACTTCTTGCTCTTCCCGTGGAGCTGCGAGCTCCTCTGGAGCCCGCCGTTCCCAATCACTCTCTTACTCTTTAATGTAGAGAATGCAGCTGCCCGGAGCTCAGAGGGCACATTGGCTCCTGCATTTTGCAGAGTCCGGAGCTCATCTGCGATCTTCTCCTCCTCATCCTCCCTGCTTTGTATCTCGATTAGGGGCGGGCCGGACAGCGTCACAATCACATACTGATTGAACAGTGACTCCTGGATCCTATCAAAGTAGGTGCTCATGTGGAATGATGACGCGAGCACCTTGATGATCAGGGTCTTGACAAGCCATAGCACAGTCCCTACCAAAAAACACACCAGGACCTTAGTCACGTGTCGCAGGCTCTGGCCGCTCTTCTCTCTAGCGACCTTCTTGTCAAACAGCGAGTTCCAAGCGATCAGGACTAGCCCCAACCACAAGCAATTCTGAACCGCTTTCCGAACGCCATATACAAAATACAGAACCCGCTTTCGCAAGAAAAAGTTCCTCTCAATGAAGAACACAATAATCTTGATTCCCCAGCCTGAGACTAATCTACCACAAATTAAGACCAAGATCATGACCTCCCACTTCCACAGCCTGAGCTTCCACAGACTCTTTTCCTTCAATGCTGGGATGGCGAGAGTGCCGACTAACACAGCAGTGATCACGATCAGACTCACCCATTCAAGCAGAGTGATTGCACTGAATTTGGCCCTCTTGTACTCCCCCGGCAAGTCCTCCTCCGATAGCAGGTCATCGTCCTCGTCATCCCCAAGCAAGCTCAGAAGCCCGGATCTGGACTGGCCCGATTTGGGTATCCGGCCCGATCTTCGCTCAGGCTCCTCAGGAGGGTCCATCAGGCGGGAACGGGTCTTCATCCGCAGTAGGCTCTGCCTCCGCTGAAACGACGCATTCGAGGAGCATTTTAAGACCTCATGGCAATCCTCGTCGTCACCCCCACTGCTTGGTGAGCTCTTATCCCTGTTCTGGCCCATCCTGGGGGTCTCAGGCTGGGGATCGGCCGGGCTCCCCGAGGGTTGGTCAAAGGAGACCTTGAGGTCTCTGGACCGGCGAGGGTTGATGGGCGACTCGGAAACCAGAGGCATATGCTTGTTGCTGTAATTATTGTGTCGAGCTTCCTGGCGCAATTCGTCCATCTCCAAGTCCATGTCCAGAGAGACCTCGCCACCATAAGCGCTCTGCTTCGTCAAGAACTGCTCGATCAGCTTCGATGGTGGATCGTCCATCTCTTTCCCTCGTACCGGATTATCACTGCCACTGCTTTTCGCGACATTGTCCCCCTCCGATGTCTCGTCCCGCCACGTGACAACGCTGGCTTCCCTTGAAATCTTGCGATTGCTCTCAACGCCATCGACGATCTTAAGGACGACATCGCTCCGGTCAGGGTGATCGGGGGCCTGCCGACGGGGATGGCGGTTGACATCACCGTCATCATGGTCAAGGGGGAGATCAGAGAGCATGGGGAGCTCCTCGTGGCTGGTGGAAGAGCTAGGGGTCCCTCCGGAGGACAGCCTCCTCGCCTGCTTATACGAACCGTGGGATTTGAACGACTTCTTGAAGGACTCCATTTCAAAGAATGCAATCCTGTTTTCCCAGAGGGACCATTATTGTCCCAGAAATGGCGACGATCAGCGTGCTTTAAGATCGAGAATAAGTTTCTGGACGTGTTGCGTTGAGAGAAAAATTTGCTGAAGAATGGGGTTTTCCCGTCGGCCGTGTTCATTAACGTCGTGCCACTTTGCTATTTTCCTATCCGTAGGAGACGCAATTACTTGGCAACTAAGGGCGGCTTATTCGCGCTCACGCATGCATGACGGTCCATCCATGCACGTAAACGGGACTGCGTATCCGTATTCGCTATTCACTCGCAAAGATGGAATCGTAAACACGGACTAAGCAGTGAAAAATCTTAGGCCTCCAGAACTAGACCTATCAAACGGGTGGAGTCAAGTCGATAATGATCCGACACATATTGATACATTTAATACGTATTTACCCATTTGTATACAATACGGTTCTAACGACCTATATATACTCAATTCGTCTCATATTCTTAAAACACTTTAATATTAAATCCAATTAAAAAAATTGGTTTCTTAAGATTAAGAGCAAATCATAATCATCGGTCTCATTAATATTAGAGTCAGATAGGTAATTAAGCCGATCGTAAACATCTATACCATTGCTTGGATTCCGCAGCCTTTCTTGATGGGTCCTTCATACTCATGACTTCTCTTCAAGGATCAACGAACCATGTTAATGAATCACGGAAGACTTTTGATGCAAAAAGTCAATATTTGCATATTCACACAAGTTGGACGTAGCTCGCCCCTCGCCGTGAGGGGACCCCGATGTGATGTCGGCTCGTAAAGAGCCTCTCCATTTTTCCCGTGGCAAGCAAGAGCAGATGAAGTTAATGGCTCCGAGTCCGTCATGATTCAGCAGCAAGGCCATTGCTTTTAAATGGTCAGCGCGTCTCGATTAGAACTCACGCTTGAGTTTTTCAAAGTTCCGGTAGCGGGTGGGACGCATCGCCTGCTCTCCGTGGCATCTACTCAAAACCTGTTCGTGCAATAGCAGAAGTAGGCTCATTTTTTGGATGCGTCAAGAGCTATTGGGAGATTCATTCGCGAGACTAATCAAACTCGTGACCTCATAAAAGACAGGCGATGCACATACAATGAGGACGGCCGCAGATCTGTAGTATCGTATGCGGTGCAGGTTGCATAACAAGGAAAAAAGGAGCGCCACCCTGTGCAGCTCCGACGGAAATTCGTTAATTTTTCCAGCTGTGTCTCGTTCAACACAAAAGTAAGCTTTGCTCACCATCAATCCAGTCCATTGATGAAGAGCCTTGAGCTAGAAATCGCGATGGAAGTCATCTATCTATTGACGGCTTCAGTTATTTTGCTGATAACTGGAAAAGGCGTTCCTCCGAACCAGTTAAACCCAACCTCGGCTTCAGCGGAAGCTATAATGCCCAAGTCTCCTCATGACGAAAGATAACAATGCATGATATCTAGCTATCGTCGACGGCCATGATTCAGCGTGTACCCAACATTCATACCGCAGCTATAGGAAGACCAGACCAAACAGGTGTACATAACTTCACACGGGGTCATCAACACCATTCATATGCCAAATGCATCATGCACCGTTAAACACTCAAAATCATGGAGGCTCCAAGAGACCTCTTGTCTGGTTAAAACCAAAACTTCACCGATAATTATTTCATTAGAAAAGAAAATGATTATTGTATAGCCGCACCCAAAAAAAAAAATCCCTTTAGCTACACCTCCCAATTCAACATCACTTCCTTTCTCAGATGATGCTAGGATTTATATGGCATTATGGATTAACTAGTCAAAAATTGAGAAGGAAAAAAAATGGAAAAGATTAAGGATAGATATCTTATCATGTGTACACATACTGTACAAAGCCGAGGAGTAATAAAATTCTCTCTCCCTTGCGTCCTTCAATGATGCCCTCGCCTGAGCACAGACAGGAACCCCCCTGATTTCTCCCTCCGCCGATCCTCTCCATCATCTCCAACCTGTTCACATCATAATTTAAACTGAGATTTGCCCAAATAGGGATACAGCTCTCTCAGGCGAGAGGTTAGGACCTCAAGAAGCCAAGACGGCAGCAAGGGCGAAGCCAAGGTTAGGGAAATAAGGCTCCTGAATCACACTAAGTTTTGATGGAAAGCAAAATAATGTCTAGTTTCTTTCTCGGAAAAAGGTGGTCAAGTTCAAATGCTTTTGCATGCGACCTTAGAATTTTTTTAGATAACCGTGTTCACTTACGTTCAGCATCAGTAAGTAATCATGCTAGGAGCCACCACTGCAATATGCAGACTAACAACTCACCTCCTTCGCAATTTTCTGCAATATAGTTATTATTTCAGTAAAGTCGGGCCTTGAAGCGGGATCTTGCTCCCAGCATCTCTCCAGTAACTCCACAAGCTTTGGATGAGTATCATTTGGAATCACAGGCCGAAGACCCTGACACATGGAAAATAAGACAACAAATCACAAGCTTCATCAATAAAGAAAAGTTCATCTCCCTACAGAACAACAGGTAACAACAAAAAATTTCTGGCTAGTGAGGACTTGCTTCCGAAAACGCAATTTAATTTGAAATAGAACACAAGCTTCATCAATGAAGAAAAATTTCACTCCCTTAAAATTTTACCGGTAACAGTGAAATTTTCTGGCTAGTGAGAACTTGGCATCCGTCGTCTTGATGTCAATGCATAACTCATAAACATAATGTTACCTAAGGGCTAAGAATTATATTGACTAGTTTCCAATAAAGGGACTCCATGCAGAACCTCGAGAAAGTCACAAGAGCTTAATACAAGATTAAACTGACTAGCTGTTCAGGCTCATTCAAAGGTATTATGACATTAGAACATTAATTGCCGATATTGTACCTTCTGAACCACTCCAACAGCCGCTTGCAATGGGGTTAAGTGGTCATATGGAAGCTGGAACACAGAAATGCTAACATATCATGACAAGGAAACGGTTGAAGAATGTTGCATAGACTAAACGAACTCAACTCATATTACCTTCCCTGTTATTAACTCCCACAACACCACTCCAAAGCTGAATATGTCAGCTTTATGATCATATGGCTTGTGTTCTATTACCTTCAAAACAGAACGGGTGTAAGAAAATACTGCATCAGCATATCTGGAAAATGAAAAGCAGCACTCTCTCCATTCCCCAAGTCTGAGGGTCCAAGAAAACTAGACGACTGAGGTGATTTCTAAAGAAGAAGATCCTCAAAAGAATGTGAAATTTTAGCAAACCCCAGAATGAACGGCCACTGAAAAGCGATGAATTCTAAGAAGTTAGGAACAAGTGAAGAAATTCACAGAACGCAAGTCGAGGAGTAATGAACAAGATCAACACAATGGAGGCAAAAATCATTGCTAAACAGCTCAACATCAATAAACTTCAAGGGAATAACCTCGGGAGCCATCCATCTGTATGTTCCAGTTTCTGCAGTCATGACTCCAGATTGTGCTTTCACCCTTGCAACCCCAAAATCAGCAACCTTAACAACCTGCCGAGAAGAACCACAACAAGACAGACGATGCATTGGAAGTGACAAACTCTTCATAATTGGGTGTTTAATGAACACCCAACAAAGTCCTTAAAAAAATTAAGCAAAATTTCATATTACTTTAAACCTGAAACTGATATGGGCAGAAAAGAATATTATCAGACCAAAACACCCTAAATGACAGATGATAATTCATAAACGGATATTCATGGTCCTCAAGTTTTGTCTCTATGGACAATCCACATTGTAAAAAAAGTGCAATAAGACTCTTTAACAATAAACGATGAGCACACAAAGCTCACATGATCGAGTGCCTTACTTCATTTTCATCCATCAATAGATTGGCAGCCTTCAGATCCCGATGAATAATATTATTTTGATGCAAGTAATTCATTCCCTTGGAGACATCAATTGCTACTTTCAACAAGGCAGGAAGCTTGAAAACACCTCTCTGCTTATGAAGATAATCATATACACTTCCACCAGACATAAACTCTGGGAGACAATGAAAGATAGAAAAGGAATCTCAGAAAGAGGATAGACAAGAAATCTCAAAGTTAGCCAAAAAAAAAAAAAAAAAGAACTCTCCCATTCTGGATTGTTACCTGTCACAATGTACAAACTCGGAGGTTTTGTGCATGCACCAATAAATTGCACAACATTCTTGTGCCGCACTTTCCTGAATGATGACAGGCTTATGAGAAGGTGTGGAGAGAGACAAATGATATTTATCTACATGAGAGCCACCAGATAAGTGTATGCAGAAAAGAGATGAAGATAGAGGGAAACTTCCGCAATCAACATGCAATATGGACTCGCTCACAAAACACGTGAGAAGGAGAGTAAGAGAAGAAAATTTTAATTATGGAGAAACTTGGAAAAGTTCTGAATACTGCTTATTTATGATGATTTTGAACATATACAACCATATATTCACACAATGCACAATGACGTCTGAATACTTAAGCTCGTGTATGTACCATGGTGCAACAGAAAATCCAAGAACAAGCACTCCAGAAACATGGAATTTCCGTAAAATCCACATGTTAAAGTTACAGGCAATTCCTTTTCATGCTCAGGCACCAAAAAAGTAATGCACGCAAGGTATTCACAAAAAATCCATGGCAATTCTGATTGAACCAACTGGGAAAACCATCAAATGAACCCTCAGGCTAAAGTTACAAACCTTAAAATAAAAACTTCTTGTGCAAACTCTTTTTGCATATCTGAATTTACACGTTCAGGATTCAGAACCTTGATAGCCACTTCCTGACTGCAGTATGTGCCTTTGTACCTGAGGTTCCGACACAGTTTAAAGAACAACTTCACACGATGGTTTATCTGTCTACGGGTTCATTTACTTACAGGTCACCATATGAACCAGATGCAACTTTTGTTTCAAATTTGAGACACCTTGGATCCAGTTCCCAAACATCAGTTCCATCGCTTGGTATGGAAACATGATCAGGTTCCAATTTGATGGCCATCCGCGGAAGCTCAGCCTTGGGAGAACCATGTTCTGGCCAAGAATGTTTCTTTAATGCAAGGCAAAATGTGAAAAATCAGTAGGATGTTCACACTTACACTCAAGTCACCAATTCAAAGGGGAAAAAGAAAAATCCTGAATCCAGCATATCTTTGGTTTAAACCACTTGTTATGTAATAAAATAGTTATGGGCCTTCCACTGCTACAAAATTGAACATTTGGCTATCTAGCATCCCCACAATGAAAAACGATTACATCAACAACCCTGACATGCTTACCGAGGGGGCCCTCTTTAGAATGCTAAATTCTCAACCCCAACCACATGACCAATAAAAATGATGTATTTAAGATGTCACCAGGAGAGTACCCAGAGTTGCAAGCAGATGGAGGCTTCTCCCTTGAGAATCCGTAGTAAGAAGTCAACCGAAAATATTCATCTCCATTCAATCAAAAACAAACATTTGCTAAAAGCGAAAACCAATTTCTTTTACCTTTGCAAAAAGAGCTGCTTAGAGCATGGCGATAAAGACGTATGAACCTGATTTTGATTAGAGACTTTATAGCCGTTTGATCAGTGGTAATTTCACTACATACCTCTAGTGCAACAGTAAAGTCTACTACACCTGAACTAATATGCAGAAATGAGGACAATGTAGAGAAACGCTGAATACTGAAGTCGCAATGCACAGAAATGTACTTCCTTCTGTGACGAGTTGTTTCATGCTATTTTGGTCCAAAAATTCAAGTTGCCAATTGGTATGTTTTCTGACATTTCAGATGCACAAAACATTTGAGTCTTTCCTTTTACATAGACATTATGGTATGGAAAAACTGAGAGAATTACCTCAATCTTAAAAACTTCCTTTTCCAGTGCAGCTCTTAGATGTTCCGTCTCCTGCAATTCCAAATGTTCACTTGAATTTCATGCTGTGCATTTTATCCATAGTCAAAAAGATCATTATATGGGGATATCTAGCTTAAGAATATCATCCAATAAGATACTCAAATGAGTGACAATAACTCAACTTACTTTCTACAAATGAATTGAAAAAATTTAAGAGCCCTTTTGTCACAAAAATTACAGTTACACATTCTGCAGCTTTAATTGTGTATATTTCTGTAAGGCTTGTCTAGACGAGTTCTTTAACCTTTTCCAGGGGGCAGACACTGTTAAAATATCTATCAAGAAAAGCAAAAGCTCCTAAACCTGACAAGCCCACAAAAGTTTGGGTAATTTCACTTGATGTAACGACAACACATACGCAATTGTCATGAGATAGACTTTAAAAGATGATCGTCATGGACAGATACCTCGTATGGCCAACCCTCAACTACAAAGACATCTAATGAATAACCATCCACTGTGGAAAAGGCATGTGCTTCTTGGATGTTCAGCCCAATATCAGCAAGCAAGGATGTCAGCTGCAAAATTTTAACAAAAGCAATAAGCTTGAGGAATTACAGATATCACTTACAATGTCAGAGAAAGTAATTTCACATGATTTGTGCATCACATGATAGAAGCATTGTCTCAATGAAAACTGACACTGAGACTGCAAGGTCCACTGATAAGCATATTCATCAAGCAAAACTGAACAATCGGATTCATAAGTTAGATCCCCTTTTGCTAAACCATCATTGATGAGATTTCAATTAAACCATACAATATCATATAAACAAATGCAATACTCGGTATGATAACTACAGCTTTAATCAATGATATTTAGAGGACTTGACAAGCTTCCTATGATGTAATGCAAGAACTTAATGAAATGCCTTTTCCGTCAAGACAGCAACAGAACATAAATGTATTAACAGTAAAGTAGTAAGAAGACCACAACAATTGAGCCTGTGTTCAAGACTTTTTCAGAAATATGCCACCATGAGAGGGAAAATATTAGTTTCAGGCTACAGTAGACAAATCACCTTCACAGATGAATGGTGGACTGACAGTAAACCTACAGCAATACGTATAGCCAGCCCATGGTAAATGTGAAAGGAAACACCGTAGAGATCCTCCACATTTCTTTTTTAAAATTAAGATAGGAAGAAGGTAAATATTCTCTGAGAACCAAAATCAGGTACCTGACTAAGAAGCTTTGGCTTGTCATCAGTTGAAAAGGTGATTTCATGCATGGGCCTACATTGTTGATCATCTCCACATTTTAGTTGCACAAAAGAGTCAAACAATAAAATATTTCCAGGGACTGAACTAGATCTAGAACACAGTAATACAGACCATCGAATCTTGGTTATCACAGGGACAGTTAAACATGCAAAATGTGCATGAACAAATCTAGCATGCATTATCCAGCCATCGTATGTGTCCAAAACTATTTTAATAGCTCAAATTTAAGCTCGGGAAGCACTGCGGAAAAAAAGCAAGAAGGACAATTAAGTGGGTCAGCTGCAAAAAGCTTTTTGAGGCACTTTAATAACCTGATGGGAATACAGGAAAGATTAAGAAAGCTACAGTGAGAAAATTTAACGTAGAATGAAAGATTTTCGTCAAGCTCAGTCATTCTGGAAATCTATAATCCTAAGTTACTCAGCTTTAACGAACTACATTAAATTAACAGGACAATAAAAGGGCTTATACAAGCCGCTTAACATAAGAGCCAACTATAGCATGTGCAATGTGCATACAAGACAGAAGCAAAATCCAATCATCATTCCTGGAGAAACATCACTATGAGCTTTAAAGTATCCTCAACATAATCAACAGCGGGAATCAGTTTAAGAATTCACGAGGACTGAGCTAGTTCGAGACAGCAGTACTTACCGAGAGTACTGTGCATTAGCATGGACAGAATTATCGCCATCTTTAGCAAGGGTTTTACTAGCTCCAATTGCAAGAGCTTCAAGATTTGGTGATGAACCAAAGGCAGGTGGTGGATGAATGCTGATTGATTAGAATAAGATCTTATCAGTATCAAAGACACAATAAAAATTAATTGATAGGAGCAAAAAAACATCAATCCATCTAGGAAATACTATCACCGAGTCCTTCAGTTCTTTCTTTGACAGGACTGCAAGAATACCTTTGTCTACTGGGATGATTAACTGAAGTAACGGTAGTAGCTTCTGCATTTGAGTCATGACCTGAACGGATGGAATCATTTGAATGCGCCTCGGGTGCAGGAAGAACCTGGAGAAAGTTTTTCTACTTTGATAAATCTGTCCATGGAAGTAATTCCTGGAAGAACCGCCAGTTATATACCAATTAAGAAACATCATGAAAACGATAGGTCCGTGAAAGTTTGGGGGAAACAAGGAAAGACTGGATGCAGATCCCTTACATATCACAAAGCCAACCTTTACTGTCATGATTTTACCGTACCGAAATTTTGATGCTGACTGAAGATGGGAGGAATAGAAAAGGAAACAAAGAGGAGGAGAAAAGACGATACTTCAAACAGGCTATCCTTATCGATTAAAGTGAGGCAAGACTGCTCTGCAAGCGAGCAAATAGCAGAAAGCGGTGCAACTTCTACTGGGTCGCTGAAATACAATTTATGTCCCAGAAATTGTAGACTAAATTACTGAGGTTTTCCGTAGCTTGTGGTTATAGAACCCTATGAATACTAGTCGAAACAAATGGGCTACATAGCATTCGCGAGTTCTCAATAATCTACATGCAAGCATGACCTGCCATATGTCGCATGCCCTCGATATAGTTTTATTGATGCATTTCCATCATGGTGTCTGGGTCCTTTACCATGAAGATAAGCAGATTTCAACTAATAATCAGGAGACGGTCAACCCAACTTACCTGCACCAGGCGAACTTCAATGGCCGGCCTATTAGCCGGATCGTGAGCCAAATGCAGCAACCTTTTGTGCATAAGCACATCTTCCGCCCGCTCTACATTGACATCTAAGGCATATCTGCATGCGTTCAAAGGAATCGCATCTATTATCACCCCGATCACAAACACAAGCCGATGGACTATCGAATACGGAGAAATCAAGACCGCTATTTAAGCTGACAAAAAAAGAGACGGGAAATGTTCTTGCCCTCAAAAAGGAAGGAGATTCGAAAAAGAATAATCAAGTGTCAAAATCCCGATGGCGTATGGAGTGGCTGAAGGATTTAAACGGGAAAAATAAGAGCACAGGCCAGTACTTTGAGAGAGTAAAGTAGGGAGTGAGAAGAGAAAAGTTGAATAGAATGAGTAAAGCGAGTCATGGGTATCTTCTCCATTTTCCAGAACTCAGTGCGCGATACTTCCACCCACCAATTCACGTGAAACAAACCCAAACCACGGACAACTCGAGCTCACCCAGCGGGTGGGAACTCGCGAAACCGAAAGGCGAATTCGAGAGATCAAAGAGACGATAGAGCAAAGCACGAAAAGAATCCACGATGAAGAAACTCATGGAACCCGATACGGATCTCCGAAACAAAAATCTAAAGAAATATCCGGCTGCCGAAAAAAATCTAAGGAACTTTTCTCCCCCGTAACGTGCCGCGCGAAAACATCCGACCGCGCACAGCCCTACCCACAATGCGGGCACGACACCGGGCGACGAAACGCGACGCGACGGGACGGGAGACGCGAGCGAGTTAAGGTTAAAGAGGTCACCGAGTGGGAAGCCGATTGAAGTGAGCCCAGAGCTCGTCGTCGAACCCGGGCCGATGTGGCTCCTCGAGTCCCGACTCCTTGAGCCGCCGCAGAATCTCGTTGTACGCCTCCTGCTTCTGCCTCTGCCGCCTGTTCCTCGCGGGGGAGGAGGAGGAGGACGTCTCATGGACCCTGCTTCCACAGCTCTCGTTATCTTCCATCGTCACCATGGAACAGCGAACAGCCCAGAGAGAAACACCACGACACCCACAAACACCAAAACCCCAAAAACGAAAACAAAAAAACACACCAAAATACAAAAATGCGGAAACGGACAGAGAGCGGTTCCGCACTTTGTAATGTTTTCTCTTTTGGCTATTTCCAGGTACGACGTTAAATGCAGATTACAGCCGAGTTTATACGAGGCAGGATCAACGGTGGCGAGTGCAAGAAGTAGATAAACGAGTAGGATCGGACGAGGCAGCGCCTCTCTCTCTCTCTCTCTCTCTCTCTCTCTCTCTCTCTCTCTCTACAGGCTTCGTGCCTACGGAGGTACATTTTTGGGTGGGTGGACGCTGACGTGGACATTCTATCAGAGACTTTATCACCGATTTTGGATGTGTTTAATTTTGGTTAGTGATTAATTACATCGGTTCATTTACGAGGAAATCTTAGAGTTAGGTAGAGATTATTCACGTCATTAATTACAACATCACCCTGACCCACCCCCCAACCAAAAAGAAGAAGAAGAAGGAAAGACTTGAGAACAAAGGATATGGAATCATGCTCATGTTGTCATGTGATTGGACAAATATCAGTTTTTAGTGATATAGATTTATCTTCATATGATTTCGACGTATGAGTTACGGTGGCTTTGTTTTTCGCTTTGGGAGAGAACGTTGCGAGACTTCTCATTAAGAGACCAAACAAAAAAGTTGTTTACTTGACAACATAAAATTACGAGCGTGGCTTGTGTAACTAAATAAAACGGATGGGTCTGATTCTTAATACATACAAGCATAGACTTTCTTCTCGTCGATTGCATATTTTCATGCGATATATATAATTTCAAATGAATCTGAATATTTGAAGTGATGAAACGCATTGACACTCTGGAAAAAATCGACGAGAGCAAAACAACACGTCTTATCCATGAAATCGATATTTTGCTAGCAAAATTTACATCGTGAAGTAAACATAAAAAGATGCAATAAATTCGTATATGGTGCTCGGTAGCATAATGCTTTTATTTCAAGATAAACAAACAATATAAAGAATAACTTATTAAAATCCATCGTTTTCATCGTCCATACAAATGAATTATTATAGATTAGTTATTTCAAATAACATGAGTAATTTTTTTTTAAATTAATCTTTTGGTTAATTGAATGGATCCTAAATTCCCCGGCACATAAAATTCCTTACCATGTTAATATCTGTCCAACTTTCGTCGCGGCCGACAAACAAGATGGTTTTGCTTTGCTCAGCACTCCCACTAAAAAGTGCCGAAGGAAGGATCCGGATAAGCTCGCGACGCAAAGACGATAATGCCCCTGAACAACAACAGCAACTGCAGCGAAAATGATCGCAAAAAAAAAAAAAAAAGGGTTCTTCGCTCATCGTGGATCCGAGGCACGAGCCGGAAGGCGACATGCAACGGTTTTTTCTTTTAATTTTCTGCATTGCCCGGAATAAATCCGGGGGTCCCTCCCTAAAGGCTGGAAAAGAAAAGGGGGGAATAACTGGTTGGTCCACGAGGATAAATAAGTAATTGCACGTGGATAAGATCTTTCATGGTCCGAGAAAGATGCTCCCCGGATAATACCTTCGGGTTCGGGCCCCGTTTTATCCCGGGGGAGATTCCTGACATTGCCGTCAAAAAAAGGAAAAGCAAACAAAATATTGAATCAGGCCGCTGAATTGAAAGCAAATTCATATTTTTACTCCTCAATTTGGATCCGCCCGACCTAGATTCGAGTAGAATTCGAGTAGGACTGAGCATAATAAATCGTCCGAACCGGACTAGACAAGCCAATTAATCCAATTAATTGATCCAGTTCTTTGAAGTTTTTGTGTGGCCCACAGTTCCTAAAAATGAAACTGATTCCCAAGCGATTCGCTTCTCGGTTCTTGTGAGGTGGGACCGGACCACCCGAATCGAAATTAGAACCGGTCTAGTTTCCTTTTATTTGAGTTCTCTCCATCTCAGTAACTCTCTCGTTTCCTCCATTGGACCTCACTCCTTAGTTAGTCGAGAGACAATACCCTGTCATTCTAAGTAAGTCTATGCAATACGCCTTCTTCCTCTCTTTTCCCCTTGGAATTGAACCCGACCAGTTGGTTTCCGATCCTAAAAATCGAAGATCGGTCCCATTGATCTGATCCCTGATTCCGAGAGAGAATTGGACTGCCCGAGTAACCAATCACTTCTAGATTCGAGCAAATGGCCTTTATAAACAAGGGCACCCGAATACGTACATTTTTTTCGAGTTTCAAAATATCATCTATTGGTGAGAAGATATATTGACAAACGTGATTTTTTGTGTATTCGATCACCTTTCACGAGCGAGCATGGTTTTAACGTCTCGATCAAAAAATAAAATCAAGCAATCTTCCCCGAGTCATCTTATTGAAATCGCCTTTGTTGGGATGAGTGTGCCATTTCGTTGAAGACCTCCATTCGACGAGACCAGGGGGAGGCCTACATCGAACCGAGCCTTTCAATTGCTCTTCGTAGTGCGGAATGATCGATGATACAAATAATGCATATAATGTCTCGATAGGATGAGCTAATCGCATCATCAAGGCTATACAATATTGGGTTAGATCAGGAGGACCGTGAGATAGAACGAGAGACTACATGACTTGATATCGAAAGATGGACTTAGGTCGCTACGTGCTCGTATGCTATTTTGACGATCATCAACAAAAAAGGGAGAATTATGATGCGTTTGGTAATGATTTTAATTCAAGAAATAGTTTCTTTTGAGAAACATTTCTTTTATATTTCTACTCTCTGGACTAATTTGCTGAGTAAAATAGGCGTTTGGTAAAAAAAGTTATTGGAATAGAAAAAGAATATAAATATGTACGGTACGATTCACAATTTTTTTGTTCTTTTTATTTTCTCTTTCTGCTCTCGGACGATCGACCACCGACCGACCATCGCCAACCGCTGCCGCCACCTGACCAACACCACCCATAGCCCACCGTCTGTCCGTCGGAGACGGTGGTCGGGTAGCGGCGGGCAATGGCGGGCGGTGACTTTGGGAGGCCGGAGATGGCCACGGCAAGAGAGAGACAAAAAAAAATCGTTTCTTAAAAAATGTTCCAAAAATAAGAAACAATTTTTTTTAATTTCTTGTCTATGTTCCAAATTTGTTCACGGAAACATAAATCTAAACAAACGTGTTTCTGTTATTAAAAAAAAGAACATACATTTTTGTTCCGAATAATAGAAATAAAATTTGCCAAACAGGTTCGTAATTAATAGTTATCTATGCATCAGAAATCAATGCCTATGACGCTCACATCTTTACAAACAAAAGCCCACAAAAAAATTTGCTATTCAAGTTTGATTTGTTCAGGAGAGACTACGAAATGTTAATTTCATGAACGAACCGTCCAAATCCGGTCGATCTCTCGCATTTGAAACGTCGGTGTCCGATGGCATTATCATCAGACACAAAACGTCTAAAGAAAATTTGTCATCTTTCACAACTATTTCACGAGACGCGTCTCCCTCTTGTCCCCCTTTTCTTCTTTTGCCACGTCGTGTCCCTCCCATCGGAACGCTACCTCTAAGTACTGTACAAGTCCCATGCTCGAATAGCAGAAGCTAAAGATCCGCGTGGTAATTTGTTTTCCACGTTCTCGGGACAGTTTGTCAGGATTTGACGCACAAATATGATGTATTAAAAAAAAACATGGTAAGAATAATCGAGACATAGTTAGATAAAAAATACTAATCGAAATGCAAGATTTTATTTTGATTCGCTCTTGTCAAAATGGTCTACCGGATTTCGTTTGCTCATCCGAGAATCTCCATCATTTCTTGTTGCCAGTGAGTACAAATCACATTCCGACATATTTCATGACTAATCTTTATTAGAATTATTATCGAATTTTCTTTAATTAAATTACTAAGTGATTCTGCATTTTCGACTTCTGTTTGTTTTTTCCTAGAAAAGTCGATTTACAACCGATAACATTTTGACATGTATCAAGCACGAAAAAAAAAAAGAAGAATCTTCCACCCTTTGTTTCTTTCTGATTTTTGCGTGTTTGGCGTGCTAAACGTGTTTCGGCTTGGGGAATAAGTGTTTTTCTAAAGCTCACGTTTAGCCACCGATCATCCACGGTTGATTGTTGTTAGTCAACATTTAGGTGCTAAACTGCCGTCTTTTTAAATTGAAAACCTCCGTGATCAAGGCATACGTGATTTGCATGTCACATCACACGTTAATTAAAAGTTCAACATCGCATCTCAACCTTGGAGCTCTTCTTTAGCTGCGGAACACAGAAGATTCGCCTGAGCTTCTCATTCAGTTTCCCGCGCTTTCTCAAAGAATTACTTGTCAATTCCCTCACAGTTTGCAACATAGACCCGAGCTATATAGCAAGGGACATAAATCCGCTCGCGACGCCAGCGTTCAGCACAATCTTTACGGGTTGAACGTTATAATCTTTCCGGTATTGAGACGGTCGAACACGGAGCACGACGACAGCACGGCGACGGTTGAACACGAAGCATATTCGCATCGCTTCTCGGATTCGGATCCAAATTACGTTAGACACGTCATTCATGCCCAACTCAATCGAGTTAATTAATCTAATGCGAACCCACTCGAGGATGAATGGAAACGTCGAATCAATAGGCGGAACTAGATATTATAAGCCTGCTCTCGCGAGCCTAGCAACCGAGCCGGTACTTCTCTCACTCGCGGATACAAACATAGTACAGTTCTATGTCATGAAAGTGGCACACATGGTCGTACCAAAAAGGTTTATTCTCAGTTTATTCCCAGTCCCACGAGCTCGTCAAAAGTGACAGATGGTCTTAAGATAAGCTTAACAGCGGAACTTGCCCTAATTCAACTAACGATAATATATTATTCCCAGTGTCCAAGAATGAGTACGTCGTGTCGCTACACCCATCGGAGCCCCCGATAGTATTCTTCTTTTCCTCTTTTAAAATCTCTCGTCCAACTCATTAGATGAGAGACGCCGGTTTCAAAGGCAATTCGTTCAGCAGTAAACTACCGATCTCGCCGACCAATCGCCCGGCTCATGGGGAATCGCGAGTTTATGTCCGAGAAATTAATGTCACATCTGAATTACGTGATCGATTGTGACGAGGAAACTCGACTCCATGGGGGTGAGGTTTGACTTGCGTTCGCGTCGCGTCCGCGGAGGAGAGGCATGGGGAGAGCACGTGGGCCGACGTGGGACGATGACGTGGCGGCGACCCTTGGTGGCCGCGAAGGGCCAGGTTTGGGAGGGGAGCTGTGTCACGGTGCGGCAGGGTCCATGAGGACTCGCTGTACTCTCCCGGCATGCCG
This sequence comes from Melaleuca alternifolia, assembly GCA_019926035.1. Taxonomy (NCBI): domain Eukaryota; kingdom Viridiplantae; phylum Streptophyta; class Magnoliopsida; order Myrtales; family Myrtaceae; genus Melaleuca; species Melaleuca alternifolia. The sequence goes on along the minus strand of JAGKPW010002442.1, from coordinate 19,693 downwards.
GGAATCCCACCCTATTTTCTTGGCATCTCGATGCACTCGTCAACATGTTATATATATATGAAAGGCAAATTGCTCTATTTGATGTATGAGCTTTGATTGCGTCGAATCTTGATAAGACTCACGAGCGTGGCTGCAAGTTTTTTGGTTAAAAGAAGGAAAAAAATTTTGATTCTCACACTATCACTTATCTCCTATTGATAGAATTACTAAGCTTATTGGTGCTCTAAAAAAAGAAAATTAGAGGTTGGTTGTGATTTTTAATTGTACAGACTGATTCTAACAACGGATGGGAACGCAAGGCGGCTATGACTGTTTCGGCTTTAAAAATTGATTTTAGGAAAATGCTGAAAGTTAGTTAAATTTACTTTCAGTTTATAATAATTTTAATATTAATTTTTTATATCAAAACTCTTTAAAAATAATTATCAAATATTTTATATTTTTATATTGAGAAAATTGAACTAAATGCACCATATATCCTTCGGTATGAACAGAAGTTGTGATCGAATGATGGAAAAGCTTGCTCATATATATAATATATAGAGAGAGAAGAATTTCTCCCAATCAGAATCTACTGGGTGCGCACTCACTGGAGAAGCTCACCATAAGCCCGTGGGCGAGGGCCGCAGCTGATCATGCGTACGTGTCATCGGGGGATGAGCCTGACACGCCAGCGAGGCGGCGAGTGGGAGCCGTTGGCGAGACGAAGCACGCAACAACGTGCGACTTTTGCCGGCTCCCCGCCCCCCGGTTGCCTGCCCCATGTTTCTTGGTCCTCCCCGCTCTCTACTTTATTAGAGAAATATTAAACTAACTTATCCCCGTTGATCCATTACACCTCCATCCAGCTGCATTTCTCCTCGCTCTGCCCTTTATTTCATTTTGGTTTTCATGGGATAGCAAGAATTACGGGTTTCTATAGAATATAATGAAAGAGGTCATTGAAATTCGAATTGCACGAAAAAATCAATTTAACTAGGTCCACTCGAGAGTTTATGTCTCTATTACTAGAAATCTATCGCAATAATTTGCCTCTACTATTCTTATGGATCTTCCCATCTCTTTTTTTCCCGTAATAAATATCTTCTTAAGTGGTTGAGATGCTCAAAAGGAATAAAACACCTTGAACATGTTGTGTGTCCAAGGACGATAGTAAAGAGCTTGTTGGCACTGGAGGATGATTATTGGATGAGTCTAGGATAGTTAAAGAGAAGTCGTTGTTGATGATCGCTAACCATAAGAAAAGAGACAATAATAGCATATGAATTTACTAGGTTTATCCCGATAACATTTTGAACTGTCGGTCATTGTTTTCGAAGGTTTATTAGAAGTTTATTCCGGAAATGGCTAAAATAACCGAAGATAAAGTAGACTTCCTTGGATTCCGATGGACATCAATCAGATCAGTAGTCAGAACGGGCTCTCCACGTTAATTACGGTCCATTGAACTTGGCACTTGCGACCTGTATCGGTTCATACCCATTCACACGTCACTCGATTAAAGGTTTATTTAGCGCTCATTCCATAAATAAGTCGGTACGACTAAATATATAAAAAGAAGAAATTGCTGGAATCTCTAAACTATACTTAGGTAGGTTCCTCCTAGTTGTGCGTATTTCCATGGCGCCACGTTATACGGACCCAAATAGAGCATATGCTTTTGAGAACGGAAGGTTTATTCTCAGTTTATTCGCTAGCAGGAGCAGCAAATGGGTAGAAGATAGACCGTGGACGCGTCCCACGGGATGATTGCTTTTCTATTTTTTTATTTATTAATTAATCGTCATCTCGTGAGTTAAGTTGTTGGGAAAAGAAAATCATTATCTTATCCTACACAATTAAAGAACAATAAAAGGCCTGGGCCGTACACGTGGCCTAATCCGCTACCGTCGTGCGCACTCCAGAACGGTAAATAACTTGACTTTGGTTGACCCACCTCGAACATTGAATCCAGACGGCTTTCTGACCGTACATTGAACATGGACGTACTGTGTTGAAGTCACCCGCACGATCAACGTTCATTGACAATCGTCACCAACCTCGTCCTTCCCCGGTTTATGCAGGATTTGGATAGCCTGCTGTGCAATCCCAGCCGTTCGGACGGCTGAGATTTTATAGAAAAAATTTAAAAAAATTCAAAAAAAAATTTTGATTTTTTTTTTAAAATTTTTCCAGCCGTCCGATCGGAATCGGACGGTTGAGAAGCAAAGGACAGCACCCTGCTGTGCGCCGTACACACAGCAGGCGATCCAAATCCGTTTATGCAAGCATCTATGATTACCCTCGAGGTTCTTTCTCCATGCATAAGACCCTCCCCAGTCCATCTAAGAACTTAGTATTTGACTAGTGACAGTGCAGAGGACTTTACTAAATGGAGCTGATGAGCTAATTCTTAATGGCGATGTGCATAAAATCCATTGTTAGCTTCTATACAACAAGCGAATAGTGCACTAAGTTTTGGTATTTCCCGTTCTAAATTTCGTTATTTGAACGATAAAATGTTCTGTGATAGCCATGATAATGGTGCTTTCGCAATAATCGCTCGTTTTTTCGTAAACTGCGTTTGAATGTTCGAATTTGGATTGAGATAACATGAATAAGATATGATTATGAATCCTTCAAAATATTGTCCGGATCGTAGAAAATCCCATCGCATATTCGGTATAATTTAAGAGACAATGAAAAACTTTGAAATTTTCACTTGCCTAAGCACAATTTCCGACAATATCAATATTTAGTTGCTCGAATTCACTCTGCTAGCATTTCAAACCCTATTGTTCTAGCTCCCTCGATTCGTCTCCTTCACTGCTAGTTTCAACATATACACCGCCATCTCCTCTTCTAGATCGTAGCCCTCACTCGGCTTCATCGTATTAAAGGCAATCCGGACATCGAGAGTGAGATTATTGGACCATTGAGGCGTTTTAATGGCAAGGACAACATGTCCACCGGCAAATTTGTTGATCCGTAGTTTATTATGTGACTTTGTACAGGCAATTTTTTGGATGCAAGAGTATTGGCTAGTATCAAAAGACTCGATCTTCTTCCCAAGGTTGATATCTTTTTTCTTTGTACTTGTATTAATACTTGAAAAAATTGCACGCATAAGTTATTAGAAATTGCCAATTACATTTCTCGTGTGATGTGTTTTATTGTGCTTTCGCATTTCAATAATTAATGTAAGTTATAAACAAAAAGGACACATGTCGCACGTGACTTTATGGTTCATCAACATAGACAAAGAGATTGTTTGAGCACACTCTGAAAGGATTCGAATTCTTCGACGATGACAAACATGTGATGCATAACTTCTCATTTTTTTCAATTGTCGGAGCACAATTGGCAAGACATCAATGACGGTCAATGGTTGTCGAAGGCAAGGACGATTGCACGGTAGTCAGAAGTGATGACCATTGATTACTATAGAGGCGATCATTCTGTGATAGCCGGCGAAATCGAATGCCTCACTCTATCATTAAAAGAAAATTGTCAAGTCATTTTTTATTTATTGTCATTCAATTTGTGTTATTCCAACCCTTAGTTTGAATTTTTTTTATCCGGCATTTTATCAAGAGATACGTGGATTTTTCCAATTGAGAGAATATTTCCAAACACTGAGTAAGATATTCGGATTCGAATATGGGTCTACAGCCCTCCGCACTCTAAATTCGGGCCAACACGTGTCCCAGTGGTCCACTCCTTCCATCTCTGCACGTGAAACATCATGTCCTAATGTTAATTCCAAATGTTTCAGAATGAGGACATCGTGTTGCTGCACCCACTGGAACCCTCGTTAGTATTCAAATATCTCATTCAATTTCATCAGATAAGATGCCGATTTCCTAGACAATTCGTTCAGTGGCGAGATACCAATGTGCTGGCCAATTGCGGCAAGTCCCGATTCATGGGGAATGCAATATTAAAGTCGACAAAAATGAGAATCGGATTTGCGTACGTGAATCCAGAGTTTATGAATCCGCCACGCCACACGGGAGTTCGGCACGGGTAGGCACGTGGACCGACGTGGAACGATGATGTGGCAGCGACTCTTGGAGGTCACGAAGGGCCAGGTTCCCAGATCAAGGGCCGAACCCCTGACATCCATCCAATCGGACGGCTAGATATTAAAAAAAGTCATTATTCTTTTTAAGTTTTTTTAATAATGATGAAGCAAAGTCATCGTTACCATTGTTCGTACAATGACAAGCCATTCGTTTCCCATGTTGGGAAGAGCTGGGTTATGATGCAGGAGGGTGCATGAGGACCCGCTGTACTCCTCCTGATGTAATCTAATGATGAGAAGCTTTACTGCCTGATAATTGTTGCGACAGAAAAGGGAAAATAAAGGGAGATAAAAGTTTCGTTCGTTTCACGAAAAATATAGTATCAGGAAGTTATTTTCTCGAAAAATGACAATATTTTCTAGTATTTCACTTAAAACTTAAAAATGGACTGAAAAATATTTTTCGCTATTCAATAGAGAAATGTAAGAGAGAAGAGTGTGTGAGAGAGAGAGGGGGGGGAGGAGTTCGGGTGGGGAGAGAGAGAGAGATGTCGAGAGAAGAGGGAGAGGGAGAGAGAGAGAGGGGAATTCGGTTGGGGTGGGGAAAGAGAGGAGAGAGGAGAGAGAAAAGGGGGAGAGAGAGAGAGGATGGAGTCTTAGTTGATTGGAAGGAAAACATTTTTCTTCATTTTAAGAATGATATTTTTCATTGATTGGAAAATATTTTCCTTGGCAAATTAAACACCACAATTTCTGGAAAAATATTTTCCGTGAAACGAACGAAACAAAAAAAAAACAAAGGGTTGTTCGGGTTCGGGTGCACCCGCAAGAGGTAGAGGAGAAGCTCACCGTAAGGTCGTGGGCGGGGCCGCACCTGATCATGCTGACGTGGACGCGGTGGGGATAAGACTGACATGCCAGCGAGGCGGCGAGTGGGAGCCGCTGGGTGTGGCGAGACGAAGCGCGCAACAACGTGCGACTTTCCCGAGTTTCGAGCCCCTGGTTGGGTTGCCGCGTGTTTCCCGGTCACTACCCTCCCTTTTTTTTGAATTTTATTAAAATAGTCATCAACTTTTTTTAGATAATCTTATTATCGTGAAATAGCATAAATTCTACAGATTTCTTAAGCCAAAAAAATAAAATAAAAGAAGGGTTGGGTAAAAACAATAAGGATAAGATGGGGTGGTTAAAACATCATATAGAAGAGGTTACTGAAAATAAAATTGCATAAAATAAAAATTTTAACTAGGTCCGCTGCAGAGAATATGTTTCTGCTACTTGAGAATTCATCGTGATCGCTCACTCGTTATTCTTACTTTTAGCATTTTGAATAGTTCTTGTGTGGCCAAAATCCTCAAAAGGAACAAAATTGAAAATGTCACGTATCCAAAGACGATGACTAAGAGCTCGTTGACATCGCATGATGATTATGGATGCTTAGGACAGTTAAAGAGACGTTTCAAAGTTGGTGATCACTGACAGGAAGAAAAAGGACAATAATAGCATTTGAATTTACTAGGTTTATCTCTATAATATATCGAACTGTCGTCACTGTGTTTCGAGGTTTATTCGAAAAAGATGCTACAATAACTGACAGATATAGTAGGCACAGTCGGATTCCGATAGGCATTTACCGAACTAGCAATTAGAATAGGCTCGTCAATGCCAGTGAATACACACTAGAGGTGCATTGAACTCGACGTTTACGGCCCGAATCGATTCGGACGAGACATTTGTACGTCATGCGATCATAAGTTTATTCCGCGTTTATTCCGTAAGTAAATGAGATGGTGTGAAATAAATGTTTAAGATAAATGCCGAATCATCGAGCGTTTGCCTGTCTAGCTCCTAGTTTTGCATATTTCCACGGCAAAAAGGTTATCATAGGAACCCAAAAGGAGTATATGCTTCGAGAATGGAAGGTTTATTCTCGGGTTTATTCTCTAGTAGAAAGCAAATGGGGAGACACGACGCCACGAGCATGACACGTAGGATGACCAACTTTTTATACATTAATCGTGATTTCGTGAGTTGAGAGTAAACTAATCTTGCTTTTCTTGTAAAGAGAAAGAAATCATTGTATTGTTTTACGTGACTAAACAAATAACAAATGCATGGGCGATACACGTGGCACTCACCCACTGCCATGATCTGATTATTGGATTTTCCTGATCCATTCATTTTGGTTCGCCGGATCGGCTGTTGATTCCGACCTCCTTTTTGTAGCAGCATATTCCTTAACAAGCCAATTAGTTCTAACCCTGTTCCTAGGGGCGATTCCCATGATTGATTTATTTTCTCTCTCTTGGGTACAGTTTATTTTGCAAAAAATATTATATTCATTTTTGGGCATTTAGTTCATTTAAAAAATTGAATCGACAGAAAAATTATACTAAAATTCATAAAAATGATTTGCCCTTTCAGATATTGAAAACGATTTTCAAATATGATTAGATATCGTCACTTAAACTCCAAACTGCACACTTATGTATGAATATCCCAATTGATTTATAGATGCCCAATGCTCGGGATCAAGTCTTTGGGCACTTAATCCCATGATATCGGTATTCATACAATGATCCCTACACCTGTGCCTAGATCCATCAAGGTCGAGTCTAGGATCCCGATGTCTATGCCTAGGTCTCTAGCACTTATTTACTGTTGAAGCCGAGCCTAAATCCATAAATGTCGACCTAAGGATCTCGATAGCCAAGCTAGGATTTCCAACACCTAAGATTGGCCCCGCAAAGGCTGTGCCTGGATCCTAAGCAATTGGGCTCAGGTCTCTAGTGCCCGAGCTAGGGTCTATCGAGGCTTAGGCTCGGGACGTCAATGCCTATACATGGGTCCATGAAAAGGTCGAGCTTGGATCAATTGGGGCTACGACTAGCACCCTAGTACTCGCACTTTGGTCCATCAAGGGTAAGCCCAGGACTCGAGTGCTCCTGCCCCATTCCCGATGCCCCATCAAGGTCCATCAAGAAGGAACCCTGATTGCATATGTACCAGTTACCAGTACTTGAACAATGTATCTTTATTTAAAAAAATCAAATCTGATTTTCCATATTGAATAATGGAACAGTACTGTTTAGTTTATTTTTGGGTTTCGGTTAAACACTGAAAAATATTTCCAAAAAATATCTCATGTTTCGAGAAATTCACACATGTTTGGTTGAATTCAATTGGTTCATAAGGCCGATAAGATGTTCTAAGGACCTCCAAATAGACAATTCTCCAAGCTTGCACCTGGATTATCCCCAAAAAGAAGAAAAAATGGAAAGAAGGTGCATATTTGGTTGAATCGGACCCGACTGACGTGACACGAGCATGCTAGCAAGGGGGATGGTTACAGCAGTGGATTGACCAGCGTAGTTTGAAGTAATATTTGAGCCAAGTCAAGCCGATAGAGTCATTAGAATGCTAAATTTGAGATCGACCTTAACTTGAATCACATATCCGTTGTTGGAAATTCCGATGCGATGGTGATTGGGTAAAAGCTTGGTTTGAAATGAATTTTTTTCTCTAGGATATCCAATTCAACCCAATTAAATTATAACCAAGTTACTAGCTAGTGAACTCAATTTCAAGTGCATCAAACTCAAGCTCTAGTGGATTAAACTCGATCATCTGTCTCTACATGTATAGATATATGCATGTCCATTCTAACATTAGGATTATTATTGATTTTCATAATCGTTAAGTATTGAAAACATCGTATAGAAGCCCGAGCTGGTTCGCAAACCCGTCAAGTTACCCATTAGCAAGCTTTAGCTTGATGGAACAGTAAAAATCTATAGCAAGACTTTCATCAGGTTATATTTATTTAGGCTAGTAAGTTATATGCGCATCCGATGAGAAGACTCTAGCGTAACGTTACAATATATAATTGAAGGCAACAGATTCTGAAATTTAGTGAGCAAAAAATTTATTAAGAAGTAAAACAAGGAAATTCTCAAATTTGGAATAATTTGTTTTTTTTTGCTCGTCATAGGCGTAATAAATTTTTTTAAATAAAATAGATAAAATTAGATAAAATTCCATTTAACGAGCATGATTAATAATGTCATGGACACATGCAACTTTTCCTTTTTAGGTATGTATACACGTATATCTCGAGGCAACATTCAATGCGGGAGTCGTTATGTATACGTAGTCAAACGACTCAAACCTCGAAATAAAAGCTAAGCGCTAGCAGACATTTTTCTTCTTTCTTAAATACTCATCTCTTGTGGCTGACGGGAAAAAAAAGGAGAAAAATCAGCATTTGGAAACTTTGTTTTGCATCAGAAGGAACGGGAAAGTAACACCTTCGAATTCGACCACATTCGAATTATTGCTAGCAACGACTGTGAAAGTATGTATTCATTACCCATTTGCTCGCCGGGCACCATAAATTTAATTGAACCGGTTAAACTAAAGCAAAGAAGAATTCGAATCGCTATCATAAAGAGAAATGAACTCGCAAATAATGAATCATAATTTCAGTTAATTCGATATCTTTCTTGACTTTTAAATCACATGCTAGTCTCCTTCCCTTTTCAATATTATCAAGACTAAGAGAGTAATGGAAGCCTTGTTCATTGAATCTAGACGCCTTGGGGTTCTACATCGAACATGAACGTACTGCGCCGAAGCATGTAAAATTTCGCTCGAGGTTTTTTCCCGCGTGTAAGGATCCCGGTCTATCTAAGAACTCGGTATTCAATCAACGATGAAGCAAAGACAATATCAATTTGGCGGCGATAAACAAGTTCATAATTGCGTCGTGGTTTTGGTCGTACCCACGGATTATACATCGAACATGAATGTACTGCGCCAAAGCATATAAGGTTTCGCTCGAGGTTTTTTTCCCATGTGCAAGAATCCTGGTCTATCTAAGAACTCAGTATTTAACCAACGATGAAGCAAATACAGTATCAAATGACGGCGATAAACAAGTTCATAATCGTGCCGTGGTTTCAGCCATACCAATGTCTACTCCATGTATATAATCCCCATTCATCGAATTAGATGCCTTCGGATTATACATCAAACATGAACATATTGTGTCGAAGCATATAAGATTTCGCTCGAGGTTTTTTTTTTTTCATGTGTAAGAATCCCGGTCTATCTAATAACTTAGTATTCAACCAACGATGAAGCAAAGACAGTATCAAATGGCGGCGATACACAAGTTCACAATCGCATCATGGTTTCGGCCATACCCCTAATCCACATAAATAATCCTCGTTCATCGAATCTAGACACCTTCGGAGTATACATCGAACATGGACGTATTGTATCGAAGCATATAAGATTTCGCTCGAGGTTTTTCCCCATGGTTAAGACTCCCGATCTATCTAAGAACTCAGTATTCAACCAACGATGAAGCAAAGACTATATCAAATAGCGGTGATAAACAAGTTCATAATCGTGACGTGATTTCGACCGTATCCACGTCTAATCCACGTAAATAATCCTTGTTCATTGAATCTAGATGCTTTCAGAGTATACATCAAACCTGAATGTACTATAGCGGAGCATATATGATTCGTTCGAGGTTTTTTCCCATGCTTAAGACTCTTAGTATATCTTAAAACTCAGTATTCAACCAACAATGAAGCAAAGACAGTATCAAATGGCGGCGATAAATAAGTTCATAATGTGCCATGGTTTCGGCCATACCCACGTCTAATCCACGTAAATACTCACCGTTCATCGAATCTAGATGCCTTCAGAGTATACATCGAACATGGACATACTGTAGCGAAGCATATATGATTTCGCTCGAGGTTTTTTTTCCCATGGTTAAGACTCCCGGTCAATCTAAGAACTCGGTATTCAACCAACAGTGAAGTAAAGATCATATCAAATGGCGGCAATAAACTTACTTCATTATCGCGCCGCGGTTTCGGCCGTACCCACGTCTAATCCACGTAGACAATATCATCGTCATCCTCTATAGAAGAGGCAAATGGCATGCCGCGTGTTCGGTAATTATTAATCCATCCCAAAATTCGTTACCTGAGCGAGAGAATGTTCCGCGAAAGCCTACGATAATCATACTTACGCCAGAACCGCCCGATACGGCCTCCCTCTTCAAAGGGAGACGAAAACGTGGCCGGCCTAGGGCCCGCGACGATCCAAGTTTCGGGCCCACGTCTGTCCCGACCAATGGCCCACTGGGCCATACCCGCACGTGAAAGTTCACGTGCCGATGTTTCGTGCGCTGCCAACGTGAACCATCCGAAATCGCACGTCGGGCTGTCCATGTCCGAGCGAGTGCAATGCCAAGAGTTGGGAAAATTACTTAAAAAAAGTCTTAAATTTATTGTACTTGTGTCGGTTCAGTCATAAATATTTCAATTCAATCGATCGAGTCCTAAACCTAATGCACTCGTGTTCATTTTATTCTAAATCTTTTAATTGTATATTTTGGTGACTAGCCAATCTAATCATCGATCACAACACAAAAATGTGCGTTTATTCAACTTTCATCATAAAATGATTATTCTATTTTTTTTCCTCTTTTGGCGATCTATTAATTTAATCATTCCATCCAATTTTAATCAGAAATTGCTGACGTGGCAATCTAGTCAACACCGATTGTTCATGTAGGACGGCATAGACAATTCTTATAAAAAAATTTATGAATTTTTGTTTTTTTTCCTAACCCTTGTATGGCAAGAGACTACAATGCTCACTTGAGTTAAGCAAGGGTCGCGATCCTTGCCCAAATCCAAAGGAGGGTTGCCATGCCCTCGCCCAAATTAGGCAAGGCTGAAGACCCTTGCTTGAGGCTAATGAAGATACAAAGGCCCTTGTCCTGACAAGTGAGGGTTGCCAACCCAAGGTTAAAAAAAGAAAAAAGAAAGAAAGTAGAAAATAATAATAAGAAGTTTGAAAATTTTTAATAAAATTATTTACGCTAATGTTGGTTGTGACATATAGGACAGTTAGCGCTGATTAAACCATGACGTCGGCGATTTCCTGTCACAATTAGATCAAATGATTATATTTATAAATTATTAAAATATTTACAAATAAATTGACATTAATAAAATATTTATAATGAAATTGACATAATTGCAATATATATAAGACTATATTGAATATCAATTTAATAGATTTAAAACTTTTCCAATAGTTTTTTCCATTTTCCTTCGCCTTTCAAAGTGCAAGAGCTTTCAACCCGGGGCAATTGGCTCGAGACAAGACAACACCGGAATTGAAGAATCGAGATTCTTATGGCTAGTACAGGTCCCAAAAGCAAGATTCCTTCTGGGACCATAAACGACAGTACATTGCCGACGGTTCATGAGGTACCACAAACATTGGCGTGGACAAATGTCTTAGAAAATGAGAACCCTTTTTGTACCAGTTCTTCCTTGGAGTCATCCGACGGCTCAGAGTCAGATCAGTCTGGTTTCTGAACCCAGTACACGGTAGAAATTCCCGTGTCACAGGAACTGCGAAGTTGAACCGATTGTCATGTCCAATGCCACATCAAAGGACTCAGACTAGACATCAAAGAGCAACTCACCGTGAATAACGTTTATGGAAGAGGATGCACTTCGAGATTATGAGAACAAGTGCCTCAATCCACTCGTTAGGGGAAGAAGTTTGATCATCAAATTAATGATTAGATTATCTTATGAAGAGTCAGCATATTGATTCCAAATTTTCTTCATTTAGGCACTTCATAATTACCCTAATGACACTTGACAAAATCGTGCAATACGCCATCCCCACAATCAAACCCTCTGCATCGAACAAGGTCTGCGTTCCTCACAAGGACAAGGACAAAATGGAAACAAGTTCAGCATTAGAGTACATACAAATTTCAGCACGGATGCAACTAGCCATCAACCGCGATGAAAAAAGAGTGCGAAAAGACGCGCCACTACCTGGAGTTTGCAATAAACAAGATCCAATATGTACATCCAGTGTTCCCTGAACAAGCAGAGGATGACTAAGTAGCAATACCTATCATACAACAACACTATCCTGAGATTCACTCTTCCATATCTGCATCCCTTTCAGCCACCTCCATTGGGACATCCTCGTCATCAACATCGTCATTGTCATCATCATCGTCACCGCTGTCCTCTCCTCCTAGCAGCCACTGTTCAAACTCATCTACGTCATCGTACTCACGCATGTATGAATCATCCAATCGATTAGATGGGTCGGCCCCCAGCTCCTCCCCGTGGCATGCCACATGCAAGAAAGGCCTACTCCGGGCCAACGCATCCACCATATCCCTATTGACACTTCCTGTCAGTCCCAACCATCTCAACCTCGGGAAATAAGGTCGCTTCAACCACCTAAATGACAGTTGGGTAATGCCACCACAATTGTGCAGATCCAACAACCTCAGCCTACTTCCTTGCCACCCTTCTTCACGAGCCTGCATGGAGGCTAATGCCATTATCGAAGTGTCACCAATGAGGGGGCATTGTCTCAAGCGGAGTTCAAGAACTGGAAGGCGAGCTCTTGCTAATGACAAGATCCCATCATCAGAAATGCTAGGGATGTTTGATAGGTCCAATTCTTGCAGCTCATACTTAGAGGAGCCCTCAAACAAAAGCGATATGCCTTTGTCAGTAAGTCTCTTGCAGCCTCTCAGAGACAGTGACATGAGCGAAGTGATCACTCTCCATCTCAAGTATGACAACCCCATATCAGTAATATCAGAACAGTCCAACTGCAAAATTTTCAACTTTGCAAGAGTTCCGATGGCTCGGAGAGCTTCATCTCCAAGATTTTTACAATCCCTGAAATCGAGAACTCTTAAATCCGCATTTGACACCAAATTTTTAACACCAAGATTTGTCAGAAGACTGCACCATCTCAAGCTAACATGGGTCAAGGAGAGTGAAGTTGCACGGATGTCATGAAACACCAGATTTGTTAATAAAGTGCCATGAGCAACCTTCAGCTTGTATAAGCTCGAGCATGAATGCAAGATTGTTCTGAAACCTGTATCAGTGACACGACAAAAGCCACCAAGATATATACTTTCCATGCTTGCACATCTATCAGCCATTAGTAGGATTCCAAGATCATTAACTCGTTTGAAATAAGTAACAAGAAACTCCTGGCTCCTGACTAGTGAAAGATGCCTCAGTTTCCCATGCTGATTAATCTGTTGAAGGCCAGAGTTAGTGAGGTCAAAGGTAAGTCTCGGTTCAATAATCGGTGCATCTCGAAGATCCAAATGGGTAAGTGACACAAGACCCCTGGAAATAGTTCCGACCATAGCATCAGTGATGTAGTCCACCGAAAGGCTTAACTTCTGAATTCTAGGAAGCACCGATGGTTGAATATGTGTCTGCTCCAAATTAGGGTTCAAAAGCTCAGTGATCATCACTGACGAGATATAGCCGATTTCAAGAGAAATGAGTTTTGTTGAAGCCAATGCCCAGATTCGAGCAAAATTATGACGTATGAAAATGGACACATCAAACATGAGGAATAGTGCCTGCAAGACAAGAAAACGCATACGCATAAGTGACGCAAACAGACTAGCTGAGGAGAGCAGCTTATACTATGTATCCATATACTTATGATAGGTGACAACATCAGCCAGATCTAGGGAGCAGCTCAGAATAAGACACAGATATGGAGCAGTCAGACTCCATCAAGCAACCCAACACATCATTAATTTACCATAGTAATAATGTGCCCATCCACAATTTGGTAATTTAAGCATTATTTGCATTAAGGTTCTACCGATGATTTGAGAATATGAAGCTCACTTCTAACTGAGTGCAACCCCTCAACAACTCCTCAAGATCGGAAACATGAAGCGCTCGCCCTCTATTCTCAGCAACAGAACCCAAGTAAAGAGACCTCCATGAAATGAACGACACAGTGTTAAGAGAAGCCGATCCTCTACAAGCTGCACATAACTAAATTAACCATAACCAACATGAGAAGCAGGCGCAAACAGAAATAAAAGACAGATTGTTTGTACAAACTTTAGGTCCCTGCATTGCGATCCTATCTCGGAAAGCAGCTTGCCGCTGAAATCCGCACAACTGTGGAGATGAAGCTCATGCAAAGACGGCCTAACCAATAACCCTATGGCCGAGTCATTGAGTCGATCACAGTCCACCTTCAAGCTCCTCATCAAAGGATTGGGCGGCAAAAGAGGCCGCAGCAATTCGACAGATGGCGCGATCTCCTGAAACAGAACTCCACCAACTAAATCGACAAGTTCGACTTAGACCCAAAAAATACAGTAAAAACAAAATTTTCATAAGTTCGATCCATCATTTGTCCCAATATCTCTTCCACAATCGCAAGTCTGAGACTTCCATGGCGTCCCTCAATTTCGTAACATTGATTGGAACGGCCAGGTGAGATTATGAACATTAAGACCAATGGGTTCGGTCAAAAAACCACGAAATCGAGCCAGGTTACAAAGAAACCAGAGAGAGAGAGAGAGAGAGAGAGAGAGAGAGAGAGAGAGAGAGAGAGAGCGCTTTGGAACATACCAGGAGATGGATACTGGGGATGAAGGAGAGGACGTGAGAAGCGCAGTGGCGGAAGGTCTTGCATGTGGAACCGACGGAGCAGATCGACGACACGTCCAGCTTCATCATTATCGTCGCCAGGAGGGCCGATGGAAGCTGGTCCAGACCCACCATGCTCGCCTCCTCCTCCTCCTCCTCCATTTCTCTCACGCTCTCGTGCTAGGAAGCAACACGGGGCAAAGCTTATCGCTCGATCTTGGTCCGATGAGCAGATAATGACACGAGATGAGCTTCTTCAATTTCATCTCCCATGGTGGGAGACAACTCACGGCATTCAGGAGATTGCTCGCGTGACGACACCGTTCGAGAAAACCATCTTGCGTGGGGAAGGTGTTGGCCCAGGCCCAACCGCAGCGTGGTCCGGCCCAACTATTGGTACTGGAAAATTCAGATTAGGGGCTAAAATGGAAGGAAAGCTGTAAAGAGGGGGTTGATTGAAATAACCGCAGTAGTATAGGGACTGGGGCGAAATGTAATTAATCCCTCAACACGCGCGCGCGGATCCATGTTTCTTTCACAACGACTGCAATTCCGAGCTCGAAATCCCAATCACCCGTAAATCTTCTCGGCAGATTTTCCCTCACTTTCTCTCGCATTTTCTCTCCGATCGTGCTCAATCTCCAGGGAGTGTGCCACAGCCGACGCCCCTCGCCCCGATGGCCGAATGGAGCCAGATGCCTGAGGACCTCCTCCAAATCATCGCGCGACGCCTCGACACGCAGTTCGACGTCCTCCGATTCCGATCCGTGTGCTCTTCCTGGCGTTCGTCGGTCGCACCGACCCCTGACCCCTTCCGACACGGCAGGTTGCTGATCCCCCCGGTCGACGGGAACCCTGGCTTTGCCGGGGAAGACCACCTATCAAAGGACACCGTCTTCCTCCTCGGAGTGCCCCGATCCTTCGACCACACGGTGCCCAGCAGTTGGCTTCTCAAAGTCAGGGAGGACGTCCCCCGGAAGATGAATCTACTGAACTTTCTCCCCAGATGCGAATTCGCTACTCTGCCTGAGGATTTTCCGAAAGATTTGGATTTGATGAGCCTGCGCGTGCTGGAGTTAGGGCACGAGTATGTGTTGCGGGAGTTACCTGATCTTGGCTATGGCGGTCTTTACGATGTACGGGAAACGGAGAAGGTTGTTTTTATGTGTTTAGACGATGAAAATGATTTTGCGCTGCTCCGGATTCTCTGGTCTGGGGAATTGGCCATGTTTAAATCTGAGGAAAAACGATGGTCCATCATTCAAAAGATGCAGTCATCGCCGTACGAAGACGTGATATTTTTTAAGGGGGAGTTTTATGCCGTTGATGGCACTGGGAGGACTGTGGTTGTCGGGTTGGATTTGAGTGTGACCTTGATTGCACAGTCGAACTCTGGCGGTGGCAAGAAGATTTTGGTGGAATCTATTGGCGAACTGCTGTTCGTGTATGGGTTCTTGCGCCTGGATGACGATGGTATGGATGCAGCATTAGAGGAGAGGGTGTTGTTTCTGGATGACGACATTTTTTTTTAGCCAAAGATAGTCGGATTTAAGGTCTACAAGTTGGACAGAGTAGAGAAGGTATGGAATGAGGTGAAAGATTTAGGGGAGAGGGTGTTGTTTCTGGGAGATGCATGTGCATCTTCTGCTTCAGCTGCGGATTTAGGGGCTTGTAAAGGGATTGCATATTTTTCATGGATCATTGGAGACACGGAGGAGTTTCGAGCTTTGACATTGGTGTCTATCATATGGACAGCGGCGGTATTGGTCCTATAGAAGATTATGCAGGTTATTCAGAGCTGTTCTGGCCTCCTCCAGATTGGATTGCTTCGAGGACCAACGGAAGTAAGCATTTGTTTTCTGGAATTCGTTCAATCGTTTATCATTAACTATCCCATCTTTGCATCATTGTTAGACTTTTCAGTTTGTCGGTCCTAGGAATCCGTATACTAGGAGCACTCTTGAGAATTCCTCTGTTCTGTTGCATATTCTGATTCTACATTCTATCATCATGATCTAAAAGTATGTCGAAGCTACCTTCCTTGCGGGGCATTGGTTATGTTTTTCGCCAGAAGGGAAGCCATGGACTATAGTCACTTCTGGAAGAAATTGTTGAAACTTGACATTAGATTCCTCATGCTTTATCATAGTTGATTTGATTCCTGATAAAGCCTATTTCATCGAACATTTTTCGTCATTTTTCCTTTCTATAAACCATTTAATACTCTCTTGGTGACGACCTTAGGTTCAAAATGATAAACTCTTGGATAAAGGTTGTTGCCACACTCACATGTTCGTGGCATTGTACATGGACTAATGCAGTAATAAAGGACAAGAGAGGTTGATTCAGCTCACTGGATGGACCGAGGCAACTCCTATCGACGCTGATGGATGGGAAGAAGGTAGTCTCGTAAGGTGACAACGCATTCTCCGAATTAACTGATTCTGAGATTAATGCTCAGATCCACCTAGAGGACCCGCATCATTGCACAGGTCTTGTTATATATGCGGCTGTTCATTAAGGATTTTGCCAGACGGTCTATGTTAATGCAGGGGCAGACAGAGCAGTTCACTGTACATGTATAGATCTTTTCTTCTTCTCTCCTCTTTTCTATGTACATATTTGTGCAGTTCTCATGAGGTTCGAACCCCGGGTCCGGCCTCCATCCCCAATCCCTTTTACCAGCATGGCCGCATGCCTGTTGGCCACTGGACATGGATTGGGAAGGCCATTTTGCTTTTATTTGTAGAAAGCACGGTGTTGTGACCATTTTTACCCTCTTTACTCACTTATGGATGCTTTCCTTATTGTTGCTATGACGCCCGTTGTTCAGTCGAGATGCTTATGAACTGGTATCGGTTGTATGTTGCCCCTTTTGACGACGACAGAGAGCCTTACCCAAGGCAGAGCTAACCTTTTAGCCAACTCAGAATAATTTGACAAGCGGAAACAGCAATCTCACAAAACACGCACTTCAGTTAAAAGGATTGTGGCTTTCATTAGTGGAGCGTCCATGAATCCTCGAATCTTCATGTTTCATTTCCCTTGATCTTTTAAGGTTTTCACACAGTAACCGTGCCCATCCTCATTCGTACCACTGGAAGATTCAGACCACGTGAGGTCGTGTGACGGGGACATGCAACTCTCATCAGCACGGCCATTTATGTCCATTTCTGCACCTTCAAGGAAACCTCTCTCTCTCTCTCTCTCTCTCTCTCTCTCTCTCTCTCTCTCTCTCTCTCTCTCGGGAGGAAGACGGGGCGGGCTTATCGCTCGATCTTTGTCCGAAGAGCAGATGAGATGAGCTTCTCCGAATTCGTTTCATTTAGCAACAGAAAACTCACGGCGGTCAGGAGATTGCTTGCGCAATACACTGTTTCCAGAGAACCGTTCTGGCATGGGAAAGGTCATGGCCGAAGCCCGACTGCGGCTGGATTGGGCCCAATTGAGTTCTAAAATCCTCAAAAATATAATCAATCCTTAAAATTTATTAATAAAGTTCAATTAAGTATTGAAGTTTTCAAAAAGAACTTGTCATAATTTTTCGTTTAATTTTAATTACACTAACTTGATAAATTTTAAAATATAATTATATTTTAAGAAAGTTTTAGAATTTAATTATGTTTTCATAATAAGTTTCAAGACTGCTAGTGGGGCAAAATGTCATTAATCACGTTGATCCACGTTTCACTTGCAAGTGCAATTCCGGAACTCTCGCAATCCAATCCCCTGCAGATTTTCCCGGCAGATTTTCCGTCACTTTCTCTCGCATTTTCTCGCCGATCCTGCTCAATTTACTGGGGAGTATCCAGAGCCTACGCCCCCTCGTCCCTATGGCCGAATGGAGCCAGATGCCCGAGGACCTCCTCGGATTCATCGCGCGACGCCTCGACACCCAGTTCGACGTCCTCCGATTCCGATCCGTCTGCTCCTCCTGGCGTTCCTCGGTCGCGCCGAGCCCTAGCCCCTCCCGGCGCGGCCGATTCCCGATCCTCCCGAACGACGGGATCTCCGACGCCGCCTGGGGATTCTACCTCTCCAAGCGCACCATCTTCCTCCTCGGAGTGCCCCGATCCCGCGACCAAACGGTCCCCAGAGGGTGGCTGCTTAAAGTCAAGGAGGACCTCCCCCGGAGGATGAATCTACTGAACCCTCTCTCCAGGTGCCAATTCACTCCTCTCCCTGAGGATTTTCCGAGAGTTTTGGATTTGATGAATCTGCGCGTGCTAGAGTTAGGGCACGAGTATGTGCTGCAGTACATGAGCTATCGCCCTTGCGGTAATGACGGTCATCTGTACATGGAGAAGGTTGTTTTTCTGTGTTTGGACAATGGAAATGATTTTGCGCTGCTCACGATTCACGTGTCTGGAAAATTGGCCATGTTTAAATCTGGGGAAAAACGGTGGTCCATCATTCAGGACATGCCGTCGCCTTATGATGACGTTATATTGTTTAAGGGGGAGTTTTATGCCGTCGATGGCACTGGGAGGACTGTGGTTGTGGGGTTGGATTTAGGTGTGACCTTGATTGCGCAGTCGAACTTTGGGGGTGACAAGAAATTCTTGGTGGAATCTGTCGGTGAACTACTGTTGGTCGATATGTATTTGAGCCTGGATACGGAAAACGATCGCGATGGTGTGGTTGTGGAATTAGCAGAGAGTTTCAATTGCCTTATGAGGGAGAGGACAGTCCGATTTAAGGTCTACAAGTTGGACAGAGAAGAGAAGGCATGGAATGAGGTGAAAGATCTAGGGGATAGGGTGTTATTTCTGGGAGATGATTGTACATTTTCTGCTTCAGCTGCAGATCTAGGGGCTTGTAAAGGGAATTGCATATTCTTTGCAGATAATTGGGAAGTGGAAGGAGCTTTGAAGAGCCCTGAGATTGGTGTCTATGATATGGATAGTGGCATTATTGGACCTTTAGAAGATTATGCAGGTTATCCGGAGCTGTTCTGGCCACCTCCAGATTGGATTGCTTCAAGTACCTCGGAAGTAAGCATTCTTTTTCTGGAATTTTTTTTGATAATCTATTGGTAATTATCCAATCTGTGCATCATTGTTGGACTTTTTTGTTTGTCAATCCTTGGAGTCCCTGTAGGAGCACACTAGAGATTATCTCTGTTCTGTCGCATAGTCTGACGATACATTCGATCATCAAGTTCTAAAAGTACGTTGAGGCTACCTCCTTG
>JAGKPW010002441.1:17500-99831 GCA_019926035.1 Melaleuca alternifolia | reverse complement strand
TGGCCGAGTCATTGAGTCGATCACAGTCCACCTTCAAGCTCCTCATCAAAGGATTGGGCGGCAAAAGAGGCCGCAGCAATTCGACAGATGGCGCGATCTCCTGAAACAGAACTCCACCAACTAAATCGACAAGTTCGACTTAGACCCAAAAAATACAGTAAAAACAAAATTTTCATAAGTTCGATCCATCATTTGTCCCAATATCTCTTCCACAATCGCAAGTCTGAGACTTCCATGGCGTCCCTCAATTTCGTAACATTGATTGGAACGGCCAGGTGAGATTATGAACATTAAGACCAATGGGTTCGGTCAAAAAACCACGAAATCGAGCCAGGTTACAAAGAAACCAGAGAGAGAGAGAGAGAGAGAGAGAGAGAGAGAGAGAGAGAGAGAGAGAGAGCGCTTTGGAACATACCAGGAGATGGATACTGGGGATGAAGGAGAGGACGTGAGAAGCGCAGTGGCGGAAGGTCTTGCATGTGGAACCGACGGAGCAGATCGACGACACGTCCAGCTTCATCATTATCGTCGCCAGGAGGGCCGATGGAAGCTGGTCCAGACCCACCATGCTCGCCTCCTCCTCCTCCTCCTCCATTTCTCTCACGCTCTCGTGCTAGGAAGCAACACGGGGCAAAGCTTATCGCTCGATCTTGGTCCGATGAGCAGATAATGACACGAGATGAGCTTCTTCAATTTCATCTCCCATGGTGGGAGACAACTCACGGCATTCAGGAGATTGCTCGCGTGACGACACCGTTCGAGAAAACCATCTTGCGTGGGGAAGGTGTTGGCCCAGGCCCAACCGCAGCGTGGTCCGGCCCAACTATTGGTACTGGAAAATTCAGATTAGGGGCTAAAATGGAAGGAAAGCTGTAAAGAGGGGGTTGATTGAAATAACCGCAGTAGTATAGGGACTGGGGCGAAATGTAATTAATCCCTCAACACGCGCGCGCGGATCCATGTTTCTTTCACAACGACTGCAATTCCGAGCTCGAAATCCCAATCACCCGTAAATCTTCTCGGCAGATTTTCCCTCACTTTCTCTCGCATTTTCTCTCCGATCGTGCTCAATCTCCAGGGAGTGTGCCACAGCCGACGCCCCTCGCCCCGATGGCCGAATGGAGCCAGATGCCTGAGGACCTCCTCCAAATCATCGCGCGACGCCTCGACACGCAGTTCGACGTCCTCCGATTCCGATCCGTGTGCTCTTCCTGGCGTTCGTCGGTCGCACCGACCCCTGACCCCTTCCGACACGGCAGGTTGCTGATCCCCCCGGTCGACGGGAACCCTGGCTTTGCCGGGGAAGACCACCTATCAAAGGACACCGTCTTCCTCCTCGGAGTGCCCCGATCCTTCGACCACACGGTGCCCAGCAGTTGGCTTCTCAAAGTCAGGGAGGACGTCCCCCGGAAGATGAATCTACTGAACTTTCTCCCCAGATGCGAATTCGCTACTCTGCCTGAGGATTTTCCGAAAGATTTGGATTTGATGAGCCTGCGCGTGCTGGAGTTAGGGCACGAGTATGTGTTGCGGGAGTTACCTGATCTTGGCTATGGCGGTCTTTACGATGTACGGGAAACGGAGAAGGTTGTTTTTATGTGTTTAGACGATGAAAATGATTTTGCGCTGCTCCGGATTCTCTGGTCTGGGGAATTGGCCATGTTTAAATCTGAGGAAAAACGATGGTCCATCATTCAAAAGATGCAGTCATCGCCGTACGAAGACGTGATATTTTTTAAGGGGGAGTTTTATGCCGTTGATGGCACTGGGAGGACTGTGGTTGTCGGGTTGGATTTGAGTGTGACCTTGATTGCACAGTCGAACTCTGGCGGTGGCAAGAAGATTTTGGTGGAATCTATTGGCGAACTGCTGTTCGTGTATGGGTTCTTGCGCCTGGATGACGATGGTATGGATGCAGCATTAGAGGAGAGGGTGTTGTTTCTGGATGACGACATTTTTTTTTAGCCAAAGATAGTCGGATTTAAGGTCTACAAGTTGGACAGAGTAGAGAAGGTATGGAATGAGGTGAAAGATTTAGGGGAGAGGGTGTTGTTTCTGGGAGATGCATGTGCATCTTCTGCTTCAGCTGCGGATTTAGGGGCTTGTAAAGGGATTGCATATTTTTCATGGATCATTGGAGACACGGAGGAGTTTCGAGCTTTGACATTGGTGTCTATCATATGGACAGCGGCGGTATTGGTCCTATAGAAGATTATGCAGGTTATTCAGAGCTGTTCTGGCCTCCTCCAGATTGGATTGCTTCGAGGACCAACGGAAGTAAGCATTTGTTTTCTGGAATTCGTTCAATCGTTTATCATTAACTATCCCATCTTTGCATCATTGTTAGACTTTTCAGTTTGTCGGTCCTAGGAATCCGTATACTAGGAGCACTCTTGAGAATTCCTCTGTTCTGTTGCATATTCTGATTCTACATTCTATCATCATGATCTAAAAGTATGTCGAAGCTACCTTCCTTGCGGGGCATTGGTTATGTTTTTCGCCAGAAGGGAAGCCATGGACTATAGTCACTTCTGGAAGAAATTGTTGAAACTTGACATTAGATTCCTCATGCTTTATCATAGTTGATTTGATTCCTGATAAAGCCTATTTCATCGAACATTTTTCGTCATTTTTCCTTTCTATAAACCATTTAATACTCTCTTGGTGACGACCTTAGGTTCAAAATGATAAACTCTTGGATAAAGGTTGTTGCCACACTCACATGTTCGTGGCATTGTACATGGACTAATGCAGTAATAAAGGACAAGAGAGGTTGATTCAGCTCACTGGATGGACCGAGGCAACTCCTATCGACGCTGATGGATGGGAAGAAGGTAGTCTCGTAAGGTGACAACGCATTCTCCGAATTAACTGATTCTGAGATTAATGCTCAGATCCACCTAGAGGACCCGCATCATTGCACAGGTCTTGTTATATATGCGGCTGTTCATTAAGGATTTTGCCAGACGGTCTATGTTAATGCAGGGGCAGACAGAGCAGTTCACTGTACATGTATAGATCTTTTCTTCTTCTCTCCTCTTTTCTATGTACATATTTGTGCAGTTCTCATGAGGTTCGAACCCCGGGTCCGGCCTCCATCCCCAATCCCTTTTACCAGCATGGCCGCATGCCTGTTGGCCACTGGACATGGATTGGGAAGGCCATTTTGCTTTTATTTGTAGAAAGCACGGTGTTGTGACCATTTTTACCCTCTTTACTCACTTATGGATGCTTTCCTTATTGTTGCTATGACGCCCGTTGTTCAGTCGAGATGCTTATGAACTGGTATCGGTTGTATGTTGCCCCTTTTGACGACGACAGAGAGCCTTACCCAAGGCAGAGCTAACCTTTTAGCCAACTCAGAATAATTTGACAAGCGGAAACAGCAATCTCACAAAACACGCACTTCAGTTAAAAGGATTGTGGCTTTCATTAGTGGAGCGTCCATGAATCCTCGAATCTTCATGTTTCATTTCCCTTGATCTTTTAAGGTTTTCACACAGTAACCGTGCCCATCCTCATTCGTACCACTGGAAGATTCAGACCACGTGAGGTCGTGTGACGGGGACATGCAACTCTCATCAGCACGGCCATTTATGTCCATTTCTGCACCTTCAAGGAAACCTCTCTCTCTCTCTCTCTCTCTCTCTCTCTCTCTCTCTCTCTCTCTCTCTCTCTCGGGAGGAAGACGGGGCGGGCTTATCGCTCGATCTTTGTCCGAAGAGCAGATGAGATGAGCTTCTCCGAATTCGTTTCATTTAGCAACAGAAAACTCACGGCGGTCAGGAGATTGCTTGCGCAATACACTGTTTCCAGAGAACCGTTCTGGCATGGGAAAGGTCATGGCCGAAGCCCGACTGCGGCTGGATTGGGCCCAATTGAGTTCTAAAATCCTCAAAAATATAATCAATCCTTAAAATTTATTAATAAAGTTCAATTAAGTATTGAAGTTTTCAAAAAGAACTTGTCATAATTTTTCGTTTAATTTTAATTACACTAACTTGATAAATTTTAAAATATAATTATATTTTAAGAAAGTTTTAGAATTTAATTATGTTTTCATAATAAGTTTCAAGACTGCTAGTGGGGCAAAATGTCATTAATCACGTTGATCCACGTTTCACTTGCAAGTGCAATTCCGGAACTCTCGCAATCCAATCCCCTGCAGATTTTCCCGGCAGATTTTCCGTCACTTTCTCTCGCATTTTCTCGCCGATCCTGCTCAATTTACTGGGGAGTATCCAGAGCCTACGCCCCCTCGTCCCTATGGCCGAATGGAGCCAGATGCCCGAGGACCTCCTCGGATTCATCGCGCGACGCCTCGACACCCAGTTCGACGTCCTCCGATTCCGATCCGTCTGCTCCTCCTGGCGTTCCTCGGTCGCGCCGAGCCCTAGCCCCTCCCGGCGCGGCCGATTCCCGATCCTCCCGAACGACGGGATCTCCGACGCCGCCTGGGGATTCTACCTCTCCAAGCGCACCATCTTCCTCCTCGGAGTGCCCCGATCCCGCGACCAAACGGTCCCCAGAGGGTGGCTGCTTAAAGTCAAGGAGGACCTCCCCCGGAGGATGAATCTACTGAACCCTCTCTCCAGGTGCCAATTCACTCCTCTCCCTGAGGATTTTCCGAGAGTTTTGGATTTGATGAATCTGCGCGTGCTAGAGTTAGGGCACGAGTATGTGCTGCAGTACATGAGCTATCGCCCTTGCGGTAATGACGGTCATCTGTACATGGAGAAGGTTGTTTTTCTGTGTTTGGACAATGGAAATGATTTTGCGCTGCTCACGATTCACGTGTCTGGAAAATTGGCCATGTTTAAATCTGGGGAAAAACGGTGGTCCATCATTCAGGACATGCCGTCGCCTTATGATGACGTTATATTGTTTAAGGGGGAGTTTTATGCCGTCGATGGCACTGGGAGGACTGTGGTTGTGGGGTTGGATTTAGGTGTGACCTTGATTGCGCAGTCGAACTTTGGGGGTGACAAGAAATTCTTGGTGGAATCTGTCGGTGAACTACTGTTGGTCGATATGTATTTGAGCCTGGATACGGAAAACGATCGCGATGGTGTGGTTGTGGAATTAGCAGAGAGTTTCGATTGCCTTATGAGGGAGAGGACAGTCCGATTTAAGGTCTACAAGTTGGACAGAGAAGAGAAGGCATGGAATGAGGTGAAAGATCTAGGGGATAGGGTGTTATTTCTGGGAGATGATTGTACATTTTCTGCTTCAGCTGCAGATCTAGGGGCTTGTAAAGGGAATTGCATATTCTTTGCAGATAATTGGGAAGTGGAAGGAGCTTTGAAGAGCCCTGAGATTGGTGTCTATGATATGGATAGTGGCATTATTGGACCTTTAGAAGATTATGCAGGTTATCCGGAGCTGTTCTGGCCACCTCCAGATTGGATTGCTTCAAGTACCTCGGAAGTAAGCATTCTTTTTCTGGAATTTTTTTTGATAATCTATTGGTAATTATCCAATCTGTGCATCATTGTTGGACTTTTTTGTTTGTCAATCCTTGGAGTCCCTGTAGGAGCACACTAGAGATTATCTCTGTTCTGTCGCATAGTCTGACGATACATTCGATCATCAAGTTCTAAAAGTACGTTGAGGCTACCTCCTTGGGGGCATTGGTTATATTTTTGCCAGAAGGGAAACCATGGACTAGTCACTTCTGGAAGAAAATGTTGGAACTTAGCATTAGATTCCACATGCTTATCATAGTTGACTTCATTCCTGATAAAGCATATTATATTGAACATTTTCTGTCATTTTTGCTCCCTACAAACTATTTAACACTCTCTTGGCGATAAACTCAGGTTCAAAATCGAATGGAAGCACTGGCAGTGTAACGCGTTGGTTGGTCTTCCTGGATATGGGGTGATGCCACGATGGAATCATTTGTGGCATTGTATATGACTAAAGCACCAATAAAGGACTAGAGAGGTTGATTCAGCTCACTGGATGGACCAAGGCAATTCCTATCGACTCTGGACAATGGCAAGAAGGTTAAGTCTGGTTAGGGGACCATTCATCCTCTGAATAACTGGTCATGAAATTGATGCTCAGATCCACGTAGAGGACCTGCATCACTGCACAGGTGTAGTTATATATTTGTCTGTTTAGTAAGGATTTCGCCAGCCGGAGTAACAGGAAAAGGCTGCAACTCTGCTCCCTGGAATCTGCGGTCTCTGTTAATTGATGCAGAGGCAGAGAGAGCAGTTCAGTGTACATAGATTGGGAAGGCCATTCTTTTTTTAGCTGTAGAAAGTATGGTCTTGTGACTATTTTAACCCTCTGTTTTCACTTGTGAATGTTCTCGTGGATGCTTTTCTTGTGGTGTGTTTCTATAAGTTCTTTCTTGAGCTTCGAAGATGTCATTCACCTGCCAAAGCACCATTGACTACGACGCCTGTTGTACGGTCCAGAAGTTCATGAACTGGTATCGCTTGTATTTGACCCTTTTGACGACAGGGAACCTACCCAAGGCAAGAGAGTTCAACCAATTAGGCAGCTGAGAGCTGAACCAAGCGTCGAAGCACTTGCAAAAGCATTTTTGGATCTATAGAGTCTATTGAGTAAGGTAGGCAATTGTCTTAAACCGTGACACATGTAAAGGGAGATTTGAAGAGTTTCGGAATAATTTTACAAATACAAACAATAATTTTATGGAACGTTTTCATTGAGGGTGTTTTCATTAAGGATGGATTTATTTCGTTATTTCGCGAAGAATGAATCATTTGAGGAAAAAAAAATTCGTTGTAAAATTATTTTTCACCGAAGCCTAGAGCGTCCATTTTCTCTTCAGATGAATGAATCCTTCTCCATATACCGTTATCTTTTAAGGTTTTACTTGAATTGCATAGACAGAATCCATACCCATCCATCCATATTCGTACCACTTGAAGATTCAGAGGACTAAGAGGTCAACTCATATAACCATGGCCCTTTTTGTCACTCTCGGCACCTTCACGGAGAATCTCTTCTCGAGCGCGCACGCAGAGATAAATGGGCAACTAAAGAGAATTACACAAATGGCTGGTTCCCGGATCTTCATGGGCCAATTCAGTCATTTTACCAAAACATGATACTAGAAAAACTCTAGAACAGTATCTCCTCCTCTACTAATTTACTTCTAGAAAATGTACATGATTAAACCCCATCTAGCTCTCTCTCTACTTTCTCCCATTCATATAGACCCATGCCATAACTGCATGCTGCTAATATTTCGAGCATGACCCAACAGGCCAAAACATCATCAATCTCGTTCAGGTGCATCCCCAGAAGCCCGCCTCGCGCTAACGTTCCCAGCATATGACCATACCTTTTCGGATTCTGCCGCCACGGGTTTCTTCTCGTGTTTCTTGAGATTACTCCTGTTTGTGGACGAAGGCGTCCTTCCTGGGCTTCCACCGATGGGAGAAGAACAGAAAGATGGGGTTGCAAAAGGAGAGCCATAAGGCGTGTGTCTAATCGAGAAGGGACTAGGAGACATCCTCTTCTGAATGGGGAGACAACCAAGACCTCCCCGGCTAAAGAGGGGCATTGACTCTACTGCCACACATCTCTTGGTGGTGTCATCTACATATATAACATCGTCAATCCTCGCTATTATGTTAAAGGCAAGGCTCTCCATTACTCTCGAGTAGCTTTCGAGAATCGATTGTCCAACATCCTGCAAGATAAAAAAAAAAAAACCATTTCAAATGTCAAAAAGTTTTAAAAAGCTCACACTCATCTGTACCAGCCATCAAGTGGATGCATAAAGTGGCATGCATGCATTAACTAATCTAATCTTTCCACCTCACGAATGCTTAATTATGAGAAATCGCAAGAAGCCAAGAAAGCGATGAGCTTATGTACCTTGTTATACTGGATCTTGTTCATATCCAGTGCAGTCTGAGGAAGGCCAGGGAAACGAAGCCTTAAGCTCTGCAGCAGGGTCTCTGCTCGTTCAGCTAGAAAATGATTTTTCTCTCCATCAGCAACTAGCCCTTTAACCTTACCACCCCAGGATGACTGCCTAGATTTTGTGCGGTTTACATGTTTCTTCTGGTCTTTCTGCTTCCAGACATGGACTGCCGCTTCAATCCTATTAGCCACCTCCAAGGTGTGATGCTCAGATGATAGGTCAAGACAATCAAGCAGACATTCCGGGGAGAATTGCTCGGCAGTAATGTAGCGGTATATGATATGGCCTAGGCAATCTTTTCCACTCTGCAAAAAGAGAATGCTTATGGTCAAGCTAAACCACTCAGGGAAAACTTCCATGTTACCAGTCACTCTGCTAGCAACTACTCTCTCTCTCTCTCTCTCTCTCTCTCTCTCTCTCAAATCCTGCAGCACAGTTTACGCTCCTCGCACCTAACTTATTTAAGGGGATGGATTCAGATTTATCAAATTAGTCTCTTTAGATTGGCAAGTAAAACAAAAACGTCAAAATCAGTTATTTTACAGTGAAGCAAAGGACTAAATGCTGATGAAAGTTTATGTTACAACATAATAGATCTTCTTTTGCATAATTTGCATTTGAAGAGGCTATAAGATCTGGTTATGGCAACTCTATTTAAGCCAAAAAGTGCTCCCTCCCAAAGCATATGCTTAATAGAAGAAACTGCATGTTTGCTAGAGTATGTTATTCCATTAGTTACAATGTGCTTGATAGATAAGTCATGAAAACTCCTGACCAAAAGGAAAGAAAGAAAAAATAACTAGTAAAAAATTTGTAAGAACTTATTCAAGAAGTGGTGGGGATAAACTAGCTAATTATAAAGAGGCAATTTCATCATTGTCAAAGAGACGAAACTTCTGAGGGCCTTAAGTCCCAAAGTGGACAATAATCGTATCAAAATTATTAGAATGAAAGCCAGGTCAAGTAACTGTAATAAAATTCTGTCATTGATATCATTTGAAATATTTTCCTTGGGGTTTTAGCAACACAGTAATTGGCCGCCAACTTCAAAAAAATGCAATGCTCAAGGAACTAGAGCGACCATCATATCCAATGAAGCAGACTGAACACAGAGCAACAGAAAGCACTTTTATAGTAACGAAAAGGAAAAACTGGTCAAGTAACCGTTTTAGACATTCTGTCATTTGTATCATCCGAGAATCTTTTTTAACAGGTTATTAGCGACGTGGCAGTCGGATACCAAGTTCAAATAAATCAGAAGCTAGGGGGAAATATAGTGACTGATATTTAATGAAGCAGACCATATGTGGAGGAGCAGAAAAATGTAAAGAGGAAAAAAAAAAGCCTTCCAAGATTTCCAGCAAAAATGTTAAAAGCAACTCATTGCAGTATCACGGCCTTCCTGGACACCAAAAAAAAGCTTTACCATATGCATGTCAATACACATGCCTAGCACTTGGACGAGAATATTAGCTGATCAAATCAAGATCAACAAAATGATCAAACACAATTCGGTCAGTCAAGTTTCATTAAATTGTTATTATTTCAATACGTAATAGATATCCATACCTTGGGCAAGGTTTCCAAGTATGCATTAGGAATCTCCATTTCAGCAAGGACACCGCTATTAATTGCCATAGCTGCCTTCAGTATCTGATTTGCACAGTCCCTGCACTGCTGCAACCTCTTCCTAGCTTCATCAGATAATCCATTAGATGGCACTTTCGGGCAAGGCAACCACCACTTCTCTTCCTGTCTAATGGACGGCCTACCGCTGGACACGCCTGAAGAATTCTTATCATGGTCATCACCATCATCCATCACTATCCCACGATCAACATACCAAAATTCTGTCTCAGAGAACCCGTCGAGCATGCTGGCTAACATTGCATCGAGCTTCTTAAGTGCAGGGAGATTTATATATAAATCAGAGCGAGGACGAGTTGCCATGACCTCGTATGTGCCCCCACCCGGGAATTGTTGTATTGATGGTACGAGCTCCACGATTGAATCACTTACACATAAGAGCCATTCCATTTCTCTTCGCCACATCGATTTCTTCCGAGGTGCCAAAGGCTCTAGCCTCCATAATTCACCAAAGACAGTAGCTGCAATCCAGTTCAATGTAGATCTAAGTAAGAAGGATTTCTTGAAATGCGTTGACACACGTCACCCCTATAAAATTGAACTAAGAAAAATAGAAAATTAAAAGGTAATCGCATCACAACGGCAGGGACTGTTACCAGAGAGATTGGTTATGGCGTTTGAGATCGCAAGAGCAGTGCAAACTCCTTTACCGCCTCCAGACATGTCTTCTCCGAGAAGCAGCTTAGCGAATCTTTCCTTCATCATCTCGATTTCTGGGAGGCCGAAAAAAGGGGGATGAGAAACCAAAGACCCAGCGCCTAGGAAAAGTCTAATGCAAGGACTAAGGAGTAACAAATTCATGGGCAGGTCGCGGATGCTAGAGCTTGCAAAAATTGAGAAGGAAAACATGAATTACCCGAACGTCCCATAACTCCAGCATACTCAGATAAATACGAAAAAGAAAAGATAGAAAAGATGGAGAATACTGCGAAAACAATCTAGGCTGTCCAAAAAGCCGCAAATTGTGCCTCTATACCTTCTTCACATCGTTAATCGCAAGGAACTCACATACCGGAAATATAATGAGGTGTGTTGTTGGAATTAGACAAGCAAGCCACAAAATTAAGCACTCCAGGGCTAGCATCCTTCACCTAGTGACCAGCATTACTAAAAACGTAAGTCGGAGAAAATTACCAGACAAATCACCATCCCTCTTCTCCTTCTTCTCGTCCCAGAGCACCACGTCCCTCCCGCCGATAACAGGCGCCATCACCGTCGCCGGGAAGCTGAAGTTCCACGCGGCCGGGCGGCGAGGGGACGACGCCATGGAGCTCAAGGCGCCCTCGCCGTCGAAGCGGTGGCAGGAGAAGCTGCTGCAGCTCTCGGACTCGCTGACATCTGCGCTCAGGCTGTAGCTCCCGCAGCGCTCCTCGCTCTGCCGGTCGCAGTCGTCGTCGGACGACGTGGCCGCCATTGTTGCCGAGATCCGAACGGGCGACGCGGGGGGGAAAGGCTATAGATCTCAGCCGCGCATGCGAGACGCCGAGCAGGTGAACACGAACAGAGCCGCAGAGAGAGAGAGAGAGAGAGGGGAGAGTCGCTCGCGTGGTAATGATGGTGGGGACTGAGGAGTGAGTGATGGAGGAAAAAGCAGATAAAGCTCGCCTACCCTCTCTCGCTCTCGCTCTCTCTCTGGAAGAAGAGTGAATGATTATTGTTAATGGCGATATTCTGTGCGAGGTTAGGTACTCCCTCACTCTCTGAAACCGTACTGTATAGATGGAAAGTTGACGCCCACACGCTCTCTCTCTTCTCTCTCTCTCTCTCTCGAAATGCTGGCGCAAGAGGTCGTGATTGACGCTGTAAAGCCCGCGGGGGTTTGGCCCGCGGCGACGGACGGCGACGGCGACGGCGACGGCGACGGAGGAACTCGGGAGGGAAAAGCGAGACGGCGTCTGCAGAGATTCGTCTTCTGCGCCCGACACGGCCCTTTTGCTTTGGGACCCGCTAAAGAAACTGCTCTCCCCCCCCTCTTTTTCGTATTTTTTTCATTTTCTTTTTTCACGTTCCATTCTCATTTTAATATTCTTTCTTAATTATTCGCGCCAGCCGGACCGTTTGTGACGGAGTTACTTGGGGAGGTACTTGGAAAGGTTCGATTCTCCCCCCTTTTAATTTTGGCATGCGATGGGATCATGTCTTCGAGGAGAGATTGTATTCTAGAATGGGGCGGGGGAAGAGAGAGAGAGTTCATGAGACGCCAAAGCTAGATCTAATTTTATTTGATGTCTAAGAAATCTCATTAGAAAACCCGTGAAGAAATTTAAAAAGCGGCCAATCGAAATTGCACGACTTTATCAATTTTGTATTTTTTATTTTGCAAATTTAGATACCTCGTATCTCGAGTTTCAATACAACACTTCTCGTGACATTCGGAATTCGCTATCCCCGTCACTTTATACACCCATTCATCAGAAAAGAAACTTCGAAAAGTAATCTCTCGTTTTCTTTTTACCAAGCCCGATCCTGGGCCTATCTAAATTGTCTTTGTTTGTCGTCGTCGTGATCATGCTTGCCATCTCTAACCAACTTAGAGTGAGGTGGCGAAATATAGTCTTGCTAGAGATAATTAAGACGAGAGTGTATAGGGTTTTGAGAGTGATTAAGCATATTTTGTTTAATTAGAGTGTTTAGTTTGGATATACAAATTGTTACATTTCAAGGATCGGCAGTGGAAAGTGGAAAACTTTTAACCATTAGTAACTATCCAGTCAATATGTATGCTCACATGAATATCATGCGTGATCCATGAAAAGCCAATGAAACTCCAATCTGTATCCTATACAGACGAGCCGTGGGATCATCATGAGACACCCCCGGAGGTCGGCGACGGCCCTGCTGAGTACGGCGGTGCGCTCCGGCATCCGTGCAAGAGAGCGCCTGAGAAGCCAAAACGAGGCATGCGAAGCACAAAACAGCAACACGCCGTCACGAACCGTCCGCCTCACGCAAGAATCAATGACACCAACAGTACTTTACCGCATCATCATCAATCCATCATCGTCATTATTATCATCGATTTGGAGAAATCATTGCCTGTCGTCGCAGGAGCACGGTTGGCCTCATGATGCTGTCCCTTCCGCTTCCGCCAGGGCCCATCCCGACCGTCCACCGGACAGGGTGGGGACCACGGGGGTTTCATCCTTTTACCCGATTGCCCGATCGTAGATTTGGCGCCATTGGATTCGACGGGTCGCTGGAGCCGAGCCGACCCGTGCCGGTATGGAAAAGTTTGACCGCCCCCCCGTCTGAGAATTAGTGCGTGATTAGAGGCGATTAATCAAATCCGAGGCTCCGAACGGCGTTTACGGGAATGCTGACGTGGAATGCCGCTGACCAGCGATTGCCCTTAAAAAGAGTGCACGTAGAATGCTGACGTCTTCAAACGGCGTTTACGAGATTCCGATCATTAATTATTTCCCCCCTTTTTTTTA
Organism: Melaleuca alternifolia; assembly: GCA_019926035.1. Classification (NCBI taxonomy): domain Eukaryota; kingdom Viridiplantae; phylum Streptophyta; class Magnoliopsida; order Myrtales; family Myrtaceae; genus Melaleuca; species Melaleuca alternifolia. The sequence goes on along the minus strand of JAGKPW010002441.1, from coordinate 86,838 downwards.
TTTGTTATTTCGGATGGGAGTTAGGATTACTATTAATCGCGGGAATTGCTTTTTGGTCATGTCGATTCACGTGCGCCGGTCGATTTCCCACGGCGTTCGCGCGAGTTGACGCTTCGATTTCCAGCGTCAAATCGGCAGCTTCGGAATGTTGCCCCCCCGTCACGCGATTCGACGGCGTAACGTGTCCCGTCTTGGAGATAGATTGACGTGCACAACCGGGTCTGTCGTGGACCCATTTGACTACCGGTTCGAATCCTTGATCGCGGATCTCAGAAAAATCCCAATTATCTACTGACCTTACCCGGCTCTATTCCAACTCGCGCATGGCGATGGGCAGTAAGAGTGAGCATAGATCAAGCAATTAAATCATGACCGAACTGGTTACAGGAATTAGATTCGTTCTAGGTTCTAGTGATTATTTGTTTGGTACTCGACTCTATAAAAAGTGAAATCGGCATTACTTGATTCGATTATTGGCTTATGAGCAAGAACCGAATTGGGAATTGATAAATATATGTTTTGAAATTTTTATCGTTTATCTTGTATTATTAAAAACGAGCATGAACTGAAAAAATCATATTATTTTGTTCTTGATAAAGCCGAGATGAATAAGTCTGAAATTGTCACCTTCCATTATTGAGGCGTCATAGCGTGCTTGATTTCAATTCTTATCATGTATGTTTATAGAATATTGTGGCGTGTATGGCAAGGATGGCCTGTCATATATTGTTCCGATAACATGTGTACGTTATGTATTGATGATTGAATGATATCCACTGCATATCAATGTGATTCAAGGTGTTTATTGTCCAACTTATAATTCAATTTATCCACGATTACATATAACAAGAATGGGCCCTGAGAAAACAACAAAACGTAGATAAAAAATAGTTTTTAAGAAGAACACTAAATCGCGCATGGCAAGGCTTTATGTGCAAGTAATGAGTGATTAATGAACAAGAGGTACACGGGTAGGTTATTTTCCGAATAGCAAACCTTTAATAAGTGGATGCGTAGAACTGATTCCTATCACCTTAAGAGCTTGTAAAGAGTTGCATGTTATTTGTGGCATTGAGTCATGACAATAACTTATCGATCTTGCACGATCTGTCCACAAATCATGCATTTACTGAAGCAATTTCAATTGTGATGTGCATACATCCTACATCCATTCTACGAGGGATCACTAATCAAGAAAGAGTAATCGAGGTGTTGACTTTTGGGAGCGGGTCGTTTACTTAATAATCAATCCACAATTTCCGTCTTGCTTCAAGTGGGATTCTAAGGAAGCCACGAGTATAGTGGTCTTGGACTTCATTCACTCACGATGCTATCTCAAATTATAAGATTTACTCTTGTACTTAAATGTGGAATATTTCAAATCATTATGATGTCAAATCCTAACTTTTAAGAGGTTTGTCCATCCTATCGAGGTGGTGGCGGTCCATCTCCTCATCCCGTCACGATAAGGTAAATGATCGAAACGGAAGGATGTTGATCAAGATGGAGAAGGTCTTACCTTCTTTTCCCCGTCCGACCCATCAGAAAACCGGAAGAGGAACAAAGGTGAACAGGGAAAGAGGACAGCAATGAATGAGGAGGTGCCCCAGATGGTCCGGAAAGTACTCGGTGGGGGGTGGGGACTGGCAGGAAAGATTCATTGCTTGGCGGCCCCAGCATCTCTGTTTCTCTCTCTGTCCATTCATAAAGCGGCTTGACAGGACGTAAAACAGAGCAAGAAAACCAAGAACAGGGGCTGCTCCTGCTTCCACGAACTCGTTCTCTTGCTCTTTCCCCTGTTTTCTCCCCTTTTTCTCCAGGTGTAGTCAACGTTGTTGTCCCCCCTCGCCTCCCAACAACTCCCGTCCCTCCTCCATAGATAGTCTGCATTTAGTTTATATCTCGTGTGATAATTTCGAACGACATGTGGGGATGCACATGGCGGAGCATCCGCTCAGGTCCGGAGTTACGGGTTTTTTAGTACGTAGCCGGTTTAGGCACGAGCTGTTTTTTTCGAAGTTCTCGAGTCTCGACTTCCCCATTGAAACACTCTCTAAAAGAGTGCTTTCAGCGCATTCGCAAAAATTACTATGCCTTTGTTTGGCATTCGCAAAAAAAAATTATCCAACTAACATTTTTCGCTCTCTCGACATTCTATCGATGTGCATCATGTCAATGAAGATTGACCCTTGCGATGGATCGAATTCCCAAGCACATATCACGCGCGAATTTGATTACGCTGGAGAAAAATATGTTGGTAAAGAATTAAATCAGACTTTGAGTTTAAAATACACTGCTTTTCATTTGCTCCATAGAGTTGCTGATGGCTACTGAAAAAAATATTTTAGCATATAACAAAGTTTTAAAATGGGAACACCGAATATATTATGGTATTTCTCCTAGAGCTCTCAAAAGAAAATAATTCGAGAGTAGATGCCGCATTTGTAATAGCAAAAAATTATGTCTGTACGAAATATATAAATAAGTACCAATTCTGATTTATGAGCCCACAAAGTGTTAAGTTCGCCGAAATCGAGCATTCGTTCGTAGATATTAAAGGGTCGAGCTCACTTAACTCACGGTGTACTATCGTAAGATCAGAAGCCTTTTTCACTTATTCATCAGTCCACAAATCTTATGTCTGTTCAGCGCGAGACTGGACATCTTTTATTCGTATGTGAAACGAACCATCACCGCATTCACGGTCATTGATTTTGGTACTGTTGCTGTTCATGTTCTGTAGTGATGGGCGCTCTCGGGTGCTTCCCAAACAATACCCCGCATCAACATCTTGCCTTTGATCCAACAGTCGAATCGCCAATGTAGACCAGAAGCTACAAAAGCAAAAGGCGCCAGATGTACCAGTCTACCAGACAAGGAATTGCTTTTGTCGGAGGCAGAAAAGGACGAGGATATTATATTTTTATTTTTAATGCCATTCATTTTGTAGAGAGATAACTATAAAAAAGGTCATAAGTCGAGTATAAATATATTAATTCAATCACAAATTGTTTAATTTGGATAATTTATTTTGAAATATTTTGACAACTTAACAATGTAATCCATTTCATTGATTTTGGTTTGAACTGTTGATATGGTAACCAGCTTGCTCTCGACAACAATTTCTCGCTCGGAGTATATATTTTTATTTATATTTCCCAAACAAATTTTTAAATAAAAAACGCGTTTGATAACGATACAAGATTTTTATTCTTGATATATAAATTCATTTGACAGATTTTCTTCATTTCTACTCTCGATGACTACAACGAGAGGTGGTGGATGCTTAGTGGGGGCGGGTAGCAAGGCGATGGCAATGGTGGGTGACGGCAGGCGGCCATGGCAAGCAATGACTTATTTATTTATCTATTTTGTTCTAGAAATGGAAAAGTAAAAATTTTAATTTTTGATTTATGCTACAAATTTACTCCTCAATAAAAAATTTGCAATTATGTAATACTATTTCAAGAAATTTTATGTTATTTTGTTTCCTTTTATATCTTAAACGAGGTAGCGAGGCTGTCCTTGCGCTGGCTCGTGGCCAATGACCTCCATCGGCCATTGCTGAGGCCACAAACCGACGGAGAGGAATAAGAGAAAAAGAAAAGAAAAGGAAAAAATTTCAAAAAGTTATTAAAAAGTGGGAAAGATTGTCCACGTAGTAATTCCATTTAAAATTGTTCAAAATGATTAAATTGAATTATGAAATTTTTTATAATTAAATTGATTAAATTAAAAAGTATAAAATTGAATTGATATAAATATAATAAGGGTGTGGTTTTTGTAGCAATTTTCACATTTTGCAGACGGTGCCCCCAAAAAGAAAAAAATCACGATACCCGATCCGGACCCGAACGATAGCACGGGCCTGGGCCTTATGTATATTCACTTTCTTCAGGCCCGAGAGCTGGACGTCGGTGCTTGATTGTTTATCCAGACGGGCGAAGTCGGCGTGCGACTGATCGCCACCGGGGATTGAAACGCGCACACGGAAAAGAGCCTCCGTCTCCGAAACGAAACCCTCACTACCTGCCTGCTCTCGAAACGTCACTTCAATTCAATTCGGTTCTTCTCTCTCTCTCTCTCGATCGATCTCTCGACCTTAGAAAAAACCTCGATTCTCCCTCGACGTCTTAAGGCGCCCGAGAACCTCCAATTCAACCCCGATCGCGCCGAATCGGTCGCCGGTCACACGCAAATATGCCGAAGAAGATGGGCCTGAACAGCAAGGCCGAGGAGGCTAGGGCTCGGAAGTCCGCCACTGAGACCGAGCGCAAGGCGCGCGAGGCGCGAGAGAAGGAGGAGCAGTACTGGCGCGAGGCCGAGGGCCAGAAGTCGCGCGCCTCCAAGAAGCGCGAGGAGGAGGCCGAGAAGCGGGCCGAAGCCCTGGCCCGCAAGGCCGAGGCGCGCCGGCTGGCGGAGCAGGAGGAGAAGGACCTGGAGAAGTCGATGAGGAAGCCTGACAAGAAGGCGACCCGCGTCTCGGTTCCCGTGCCGAAGGTGACGGAGGCGGAGCTGCGGCGCCGGAGGGAGGAGGAGCAGGCGGAGATGGCGAGGAAGGCGGAGGAGGGGAAGCGGAAGCAGACCAGGACAGCGGCGGAGGAGGAGTATGAGAGGATGGTGCTCGTGAGCAATACGAATCGGGACGATTCGCTCATCGAAGCAAGTACGGTGGAGGAGGCGATAGCGCAGATGACGGTTGCTGATAGCTTGCCTGTCGATAGGCATCCGGAGAGGAGGCTCAAGGCTTCTTTTAAGGTGAGGTTATTTGGATCGAGTTGGTCTTTTTGTGCGAATGCTGTTGGAAATAAACGCTTCTCATTTGGTTGGCATGGATCATGCTTCTTACTGTCGTCGGAGTTGTGTTGTGGAGGGCGGTCGACAACATCATCGAGCGTTCTCTCACTGAATGGAGTTTTTTTCATGCATCCTAATATATCTGAACATGCTCTGTCACTTGGGATCGGAAAACTGATTTAGTCTGGCTTTGATGGTTTTCCTTGTTTTCCAAAAATTTTCTTGGAATTTTGTTGGCCGATAGATGTGCGCTCTGAACCCTGAGTTTATGGGTTGCCAGTGTTATATAGACTTGTTGCAAGAAGGCTTGAGGATGTAATTTTTGGAAGCTGGAAGTATGGAATTTGATCCTGAGATGCAACAATAGGGGGGGCGTCGTCTGGAGAGATTGCAAATGACCTTTCATTCGGGTGTCTGCTTGCGTATTGACCATATGTAGAAGTGCCAAAGCAAGCTTTTATTGTGGGACTTAATGAATTTGGATTAAGATTACTGCTGGGTGTTATGGGTTGAAATAAAGCTCACAGTGTTTGCATGTTGAGAGAGTCGTGTAAACCTCTTCGTGGTGGCATGGAGTGACGCTTGATCTCACCTCTCTCTTTTGGTTATGTATTTATTATTGAAGGTATCTCTGTAGTTTGACTACTTAGTTCATCATACAATGCTGTGAAGTTCTGAAGTTCCTTTGCAATGCTATATGTTGATATGCTTTGGAACAGGTGTAGTGGAATTATTTTCCAAAGATCTCTGAGATGGTTGATGGGTTTTCCCCCGAAGTGGTTATTATTGCTTGATAGGATCAGTGGCTATCTTTGTTGCTACTTTCCCATAAAGAATAGTGAAACTTGAGTATAATCCCTTTTCTCATACTTAACCCTTTTGACCTAATCTTTTTTTTCTCAAGACAGTTTATCCATAAAATTGAGTATGGTGCTGCAGACTTGTTGGTCGTTGTGATCTGGCCTGTGATTATGTTTTGTCAATATTAATGGACTGCTTGGCTGTATATTAATAACGGTAATGGTTTAGGGATATATCTCAATGCTTTTGTGTGTGGGAGTCCTTTGGGAAACCTCCATTACAGATCATCATTATAGGCAGTTAATCTTTGCACAACATTTTCTATATTTGATGACCCTTGCTCAGACATCATTTTGTTACGTTCCATGATTTGTTTCTGCTGGAAGATGTGAGCGACTGGTGTGTGATTTTTGTTCTCGGTATTAATTTTGCTGCCTTTCCTTCCTTTTTATGGTTGGGTGATTTTGATATATTATGCTACTTGTAGGCTTTTGAAGAAGCTGAGCTCCCGAAACTGAAGGAAGAGAAGCCAGGTCTAACTCACAATCAGTACAAAGACATGATATGGAAGCTCTGGAAGAAATCTCCTGATAATCCTCTTAATCAGGTCTGTTCATGGTTCTCCTGTAACTTGTGTAATATTTTTCTATTCAAGCAAGGTGTGGTTACCTATTTTACACGCTTCTGTATATCATAGGAAAGTTAAAAGTACTGTTGGCTGGTTGGTCTCTGCCATGAGTTATATACTACAGCTCCTTAACATTACAGTAGTTGAACTTTCATATTATGATGGTTCAAGGATAGACATTCTCATAGTCAACCTTAAGAGTTCTCCTCATTATTCTTCTTCAATGTTAATAGTGCAAAAGTAAATTGAAACTGGAAGTGGTTCAAGGTGAAGTTTCACAAGACATCTTAAGGAACATAATAAGATTCAAACATTCTGATTGTAAACTTAAAAGGCTTTTGTGTTTCTCATAGAATGACCAATTTATGGTCAACAGTTCAACCATTAAGGTTGGTTGGCGGAGAGACATGGTTTTGACAAGATTGCACTGAAACCTACTTGTCGAATGTTTATTTTTAGTTTTAACATAAGAAGATGGCTCATATGTGACTTTCTTTTTGCAGATTGCGGAGTGATTGCCGCTTGTATTCAGCTTTTGATGTTAATGGGTCTTATAAACCTTATTGCTATCAACTGTTGAATCCTGATGTATAATGGGGCATAGAGAGGATGACTCGCTCCCCAGGGACCGGCAGAGCTGTGTCTTAAACAATGTCTATTCTCTATCCTCCATGAGCTCGTTATTTGCAGCATCTATTTACTTGATTTAATATTCTGCATGCTGTGTTTCTTCCTTTTCACCTCCCTGGCCTGTAAACAAGTGAATACACTGTATATGGAAGAGATATCGCACTGGTTAAGTTGCGAGTCGGTTAATGGCAAATGATATCTATTGTCATAGTCATTGCTGGGTAGTGTAAGGCGATAATTCTGCCTTGTTTCCTATCATCCTAAATCTAATTCCAGTTCTGTATTATGGCGTCTCTTTGGCAAATACCGAGTTTCAGACACATCACGATAGTTTTGTCTTATAATTTTCTATTGCTTATCAAACGATGGTAAAAATGAATGAAATGCACTTTTGTTAGGAGCACCGAGGTTTAACTCATGAGCATCTTTACTAATTTTCGCGAGGCCAGTGGTCTTTGCGAACTTTGCAGCATTACTTGGTGAAGTTGTGCGTCGAAGTCTAAATCTATCTGGATCGGCGAATTGACTTCATGTTACGGAAATTTTTTAATTTAATTTTACTGCTCATGAGCCAAGCCGATTCCTCTTTAACTCAGCATTGAGTTGGTGAGGCCATCAATGCGATAGTCACATGTTGCTAATTTCATCCTCATCCATAAACTGAATCGGTGGATAGATAGTATTCACTGTCGTTTCTTAGTAGTGGTTTTGGAGCAAAATAAGCGTAAGTGTGGGACGATAATGCCTGATCGACAAAACCATTTCTCCATCACTAGCAGTCGCCGTTCGGGTTCCACGTCATTTGTCAGAGTCATGACCCAGGAAAATAGCGAGATAGAGGGCAGGTTTTCACATTATTCCTGACCAATATCTTGTGCATCTGGGAAGCGTGACCGAGAGAGATGAATTATGGAATGTCATGAAATATAATGTCAAATGTCTAATCCGCTGCTGCGGGTAAATTGAAACTGAATCAAATCCTGGCAAGGTAAGGCATGGTCGAGCCAGTAATTGATGTGATTAGGAACTATTGTGCACGGTCAAATATATCTCAGTAACTATGTTCGTTCCCTAGTTCTTGTTTCTTGACATAAGCAAGTATTCTTACCCTTTTCTTTCCTATGCACTACTAGCTTGTGCAAGAACCGGTTGGTCCTTCGTAGTTGCTACCAATTTGCAAGGGGCCAAACCCCACAAGTCCACGTGATGACGACCTGAGACGTAGCCATTTAACTTAGTGGAGAAGCAGCGGCGGAATGCCTAGGCTAGATTGCTGTAACTGGCGACCAGAAGTTTGAGTACTGACAGAAGAATGTTATCACTGCCGAGGGGAAACCTCAAGGAGCAAAACCATTGTTGTCGGCATGAATCAAATTAGAGCACCTTTCTCAGGATTTTTATATCACAGACATAACTCATCTGAGAACCTTCTCTTGATTTGTCATTGCTCGCAAGAGTTCTGGTCCTGCGGGTGGTATTTAAGCTGCATTCTTCTGGTGTTACAACAGATTTGAGGCTACTAGAGAAGCCAGAGAACTGATTGAAGATGATTTAGATAGGTTGAGGACACTTAGTTCTTGGGGGATTTGCTTCAAACGTTAAGGAGGAGTCTGCACATACGATGCTTTTAATGACAAACGGTTGATAACTTATTGTTAAAAGTAGTTTGCGATTAATAAACTTACTTACCTCTTGCGGAATGGTTTGCGGAATTACCCAGGAAGCACGGTTGAATCACTAGCACGTGGAGAATCTCCTACTCAACGACGGTCCGAATATAATCACGAGGAAAATATTCTTGTTTCACAACGTAAATGCCGATTATTCTCTCAAAGTATGAATGATGGAATGTTTAGTGAGGAGAACCCTTCTCTCTACGTTCTACAATTTTTTTTTTCAACCAACCTGAAGACAGAGGGAGTTAGCAGAATATAATCATTCTAATCTCTTCAAATGGTGCCTCTCCATTGCACCCCATCATGGGCGTACACACCCTTTCACAGGTGAACCAATATAATACTACATCTCCCACTCGCACATGATGGACTTGATAATCCTTTATCAAGTGTATCAGGCATCCGACATTCACTAACTTTAGAAAACAATTCATACTGGCAAATAAGTCGTGTGACCAATGAGTACACCTGCATATGGGAGCTTAAGCTATGCACCTGTTAATGCACATGTTAAGAATAACATAGCAGCTACGACCCAAAAACAAATTTAATTATAATAATGTCTCACAGTGCCCCAGACATATTTTGTTACATCAGTCTAAGTATATCTATCCCCTAAAGGCTATACTTGACTATCATTAAAACACAATGTATTCACAGTTATATCCGAGCTCCAACAAGCGATATAACTGGTCGATCGGTAAATACATGTTATAGATGTAAAACAACAATAGTCTTCCTTCGCACTCATGTCTCTCTTCATTTCAGAACAACTGCTTTCGTAGACATGTCTCATAAAGCCATATTATTTTCATGACCGTTGAAAACATACTAAGGTAGCCACATTGATCTGTCATGAGAACATAGTCAAAAGTAACATAGGGCACAAATTGAAGTAATTAATTTATTACTTCAAGACTCACACGATGAGTAACTAGGGATAAAATTTAACTCATCTCCCTTATTGGTCAAATAAAGCACATGTAGTATGAATTACATGCTATAGTGGATTTTTCATTCTATGAGATCGTATGTCATATACATATCCACTATACGGATCTTAGCCTAAACAAAGTCATATGCTTCTCACATACATATGTTTAGCTCGAGTATTCTATCAGCTCGCTTTCTCTAGTGCCCAATTAAATACTCGCATTCGGCTTTCATCAGGCACACATGATTGTGGGATTATCGTGTTCGGTCTTGTCATATATTTATCTTAGACCTCATCTTGATCCTAATCAAGGCGACATAAAATCAAGATACAATTATATTATGTACTACGTTTGCTCTTTCAGCACATATAGTACATATTGTCTCATCTCAACTCGCTTACTATAGCGCTTGAGGCGATTGCTCGTGTGAGTGAGCCAATCAGTGCCTGGTGACATACATTTCAATAATATATGTGTGTGTGTGCTAGTCTCATGTTCATATTGTACTAATCAATAAAACATCAATTCATTGATAGCAATAAACTAGTACAATCCATACATGATATAATAATCCCAAACAATACCACACTTTATATTCTACGTAATCCTAAAGACATCCGATGAGTCAAAAACATGTCTCTAGAAATAGCTTTAGTGAATGGATCAGCAACCATCCTATTGGTAGGAATATACTGTAGGATCACTTCCTTTTGCTCTATTATATCTCTGATGAAGTTATTTTTTATGTCAATGTGCTTCGTCCTACCATGATATTCGAGATCTTTCACATAGCCAATGGCCGCTTGACTATCACAATAAATTATCACTGGTCTTGAAGCGTCAGTGACAACGGCTAAATTTTCCAAGAATCTTCTCAGCCATAGTGCTTCTTGCACTGTCGCAGAACATGCAATAAATTCAGCCTCCATCGTGGATAGAGCTACACATTTCTGTTTTTTGCTACTCCAAGATATTGCTCCTTCATTAAGCAAGAATGCATACCCAGACGTCGATTTACGCTTATCTAAGTCTCCTCCCCAATCAGAATCTGAGTAACCTAATAAGCGTAAATTATTCCCTTGAAAACAAAGACAGTAGTCCATGGTGTCTTTCAAGTATCTTAAGATCCTCTTAATTGCTTTCCAGTGTGCTTGGCCAGGATTTGATTGGTATCAACTTACTAATCCCACAACAAAACATATGTCGGGTTGAGTACACATCATAGCGTACATCAAACTTCCAATGGCACTAGAGTAATGAACATTTTTCATTTCTTTTGGCGTCTTAGGACACATCTCAGAACTCAAGCTTTCACCTTGCATGACAGGGGTATCAATAGGATTACAATGCTGCATATTGAAATGTTCAAGAATCTTTTTAATATAAGACTCTTGTGATAGAGCAAGGAGTTTCCTTGATCAATCTCTTTCAATCTTAACTCCCAATATAAAAGCAGCTTCTCCCATGTCCTTCATTTCAAAATTAGAGGACAACCATTCTTTTATGGTGATAATCAACCCTTATCATTCCCAGTTAATAGAATATCATCTACATAAAGTGATAAAATCACAAATTTATCATTAGACCTTTTGACATGCACACAATGATCTTCTTCAATCATTGTAAACCCAAAAGAAGTTATAGCTCGATGAAAACGAAGATACAATTGTCTAGATGATTGTTTAAGGCCATAAATTGATCGATAAAGCTTGCAAACTTTGCATTCCTGGCCTTTAACAATGAAACCTATTGGTTGTTTCATATAGATTTCTTCATCTAGTTCTCCATTGAGAAATGCTGTCTTTACATCCATTTGATGTAATTCTAAGTCTAAATTTGCGACAATAGCTAAGATAAGACGTATAGAGGCAAACCTTACAACTGGTGAAAACGTTTTATCATAGTCTATACCCTCTTGTTGAGCATAGCCCTTTGCTACAAGGTGAGCCTCATACTTTTCAATGGATCCATCTGCCCTACGCTTAATCTTGAAAATCCACTTATTTCCAATAGCCTTGCGTTTGGGTGGTAAATAAGTCCTAGACGTGATTTGCTTTCATAGACTCCATTTTATCTTCCAAAGCTTTTCTCCATTCTTCCCTATTAAGAGATGAGAGAGCCTCTTCAACTGTCTTAGGCTCTACATCGTCTTGTGGAGCAATCATAAATGCTTCCCCTTCAATCTCAAATCGACAACGAGGAACACTTACACGATTACTTTTACATAACTGAATCCCTTGCGGATTCGACTCCTTAGGCGATGCAATACTCCCACTAAAGTATATTGAGATAAATTTTCATTTTCCTTAATACTATTGAAAGGTGTATTATTAGGATCTTCCATCTCATATAGCTAAAAAACCTTATCAATCTCACCTCTCATAGGAAAATCGTTCTCTAAGAACGTGACATCTCGTGACTCCATTTCAGTCACACTTCCATCAGTTTGTTCACCTATAAACACATAACCTTTAGAGTGTTCTGAGTATCTTATGAAGATACACTTATTTCCTCTTGGACCTAATTTTTCATATTTATGGGAAGAATCATGAACATATGCTGCACACCCCCAAGGTTGTAGATTACTTAAATCTGGCTTTCTGCCAGTCCATAATTCATAAGGGGTGGAAGTAACTGATTTAGAGGGCACACGGTTAAGTATATAAACGGCAGTCAATAGTGCATCTCTCCAGTACGAGATAGGAAGATTTGCTTGTGCCATCATAGACCTAACCATTTCCAATAGAGTACTATTCCTTCTTTCAGCAACACCATTTTGTTGCGGTGTGCCAGGAATAGTCAAATGTCTTATAATACCCTTTTCATCACAAAAAGACTTAAATTGTTCAGATAGATACTCACGTCCGCGATCAGTTCTTAATACTTTTATGGTTTTGTTTAATTGATTCTCAACCAATCTTATAAATCGTTTAAAGCAATCAAATGCTTCCGATTTATGGGAGATCAGAAAAACATAACCAAAACGCGTGAAGTCATCTATAAAAGTGATGAAGTATGAAGCTCCATGCCTCGCCCTCACATTTAATGGACCACAAATATCAGAATGTATACGTTGTAATGGAAGTTCAGCTCTAGTCCCTTTACCAAATGGTTTTCTAGTTGTTTTTCCTGCTAGACAATGTTCGCATAAAGGTAGATCAACCTTAGTGATTGACCCTAAAAGGCCTTCACTAGCTTCTTTCTAGTCCAATATGACTCAGTCTAGCATGCCAAATATTTGCATCAATATTCACATTATTCGAAGATGCAATCAAAGAAAAACAACTATCAACATCGACTTCATACACATCATAGTCAATGTCTAAAATTATAAAACCATCTAGTACATAACCAGAACCATAGTAAGTTGTTCCAAACTTAATGTCAACACAATCACCATGAAAATTTAAAACATAACCTAAACGTAGAAGGACAACCACGGAGACCAAGTTTCGTCGAATATCAGTAGCATAGAGGACATCATGTAGAAGTAGGGCATGACCACCACGTAAGTTTAATTTGCATGTGCCGATACCTTTCACTTCAACTCTAGAGTTATTTCCAACATATATCCATCTACTTCCAGATTGTAATCGGCGATACTCCACAAAAGCTCTTCGATCTCTAGCTACGTGCTCTGTGGCTCCTGAGTCTATTGTCCACATAGGATAAGTCTCAGTAAGCATTATAGTACTAGAAACAAAAGTATTACTTAAATTAATGGAGTAATTTGGTACCTCTTTTGGCTCAGTGCATTCACAAGCAAAGTGACCAAGTTTGCCGCAATTATAACATTTCATCTTGGTCTTGTCCTTCCTCCCACTGTGCTTCTTGCGCTTGATGGTTTTAGCTCTCTTGGGTGCCCTACCAGCCTCATTCCCTTTGTTGTTGAACTTGTAGTTCCTCTTACGCTTGAAGCCCGAAGCTTTGCTCAAACTAGCTTCAGCAACATAAGCATGTGTAGAAGATTTAGCAGCCTCGAGGCGCTCATCCTCTAACTTTAAATGACGTGCTATATCATCAAAAGATGCAATATTTTCATTGTGCGTCATGTTTATTTTCATATGCTCCCAACTATCGGGAAGAGACCTGATAACATCTTAAACTTGTTGTTCATCAGTTAAGATATGACCTGCTGTCTTAAGGTCTCGTATCATGTTGGACATTTCTCGAAAATGCTGCCTCATAGTTTGATTTGAGCGCTTTCGATAGGTGTCAAACTTGATAGTAAGCCTCATCAATTTAGTAACAGATGTACCACCAAACTTATCTTTCAGGGTAGCCCAAATTTCTTAAGTGGTTTTATAACTTTCAAACTCACACATAAGATCATCTTGCATACAACTCAGCAACGTGATGCGAGCAATGCTATTTTTCTTTTTCCAAACTTGATAAGTTTCTTGATCTTTTCTGTGTTGAGTAGAAGTTCCATGTTCAGGTTCAACCATGGTATGGTTGAGTGTTTCCAAAACCTCTTGCTCTTCAAGGATGTACTGAACCTTTCGATGCCAAATATCAAAATTGTCACCATTCAGTTTCTCACCCTTGTTGAGGTCAGCCACAATGGTCTTAGATGCCGAAGACATAATCAATGATACTGCTACATTGACATAATAAACGCAGAATTAATACTAGCACATCATCCAATCCACATATATATGTTTTGCAGCAAAAACAAAGAAAACAAATTAATGATAGCTTAACAAATGACACAAAAGCAAAAGTTCACTATGTTCCCAATCAACTTCTATGTATCCAACAATCATTAATTTTGTTCAATTTGCGCAAAAACTTGAGTTTTAGGTGAGAATTCCTTCGAATCCTACCAACCTATAAACTCCCACTAGGTAAAATGATTAAATTTCATCATGTAATGATCACTAATCAAATATAAAATCACAATTGGATCATTAAACATTAAATTACATTGATAGAATAATCAACAAATTGCAATCAACATGCAAAAGTAAAAGACTACACAAAACTCTTACTGTCAACAAAAAAAAAAAATTTGTTTGTCGGTCAACGGTCAACTCAGGTCAATGGGTCAACAGTAGCGGGTCAAAAAACAGTCAAACAGCCATTAAGGACAAAAATGGATTTTCACGAAAAAACAAGGGCAAAAACGGAAAAACATGAATAAAGGAGGGCAGAAAAGACAAAAAAATGGAAAAACAGGGGTAAAAAGGAAAATAACCCCTTGGCGTGTGCTGTGCACGCGCCAGGCTCCCTCCGCGTGTGGAATCCACGCACCAGCGTGTGGACTCCACACGCCGGCTCCAAATCACGCCGATTCCTCTTTTTTTTTTTTTTTCGTCGTCGCCGCCCCTTCCACGGCGAAAAATGCTGTCAACCGCCCATCTCTGGCCAAATTAAAAGCATGGTTTGATCACATGGATCCCGGAATCAGTGAAAAATGGCTAAAAATTAGCCCAAAGATCAAACCAAAACCCCTAAAGCATGAACCCTAACGATCTGAAATTTCAACCGCACAATTCATCTCCGGAGACCAGCGATATGCTGAATTACCTTAGGGCTTTTCTTACCCATGGTGGTGCAATTGTGCTTGTCCAAAATCAAGCGGTGGTTCGCCGGAATTTGGCCGGAATCGGCGATTTCGTTCTCGGCCTTCTACCGCGTCCATTATTTACAGAAATGCCATTGACTTTAAACTATCATATCTTTTTCTACGTAACTCGGAATTTTACGTATAATATATCGTTGGAAAGCTTGTTTCGAGCACTACAAGATTATGCTAACACAAAGATATGAAACTCATTTCATGATAACGAGAAAATACCAAGAAGTTTCGGGTTTTTGGGCTAGGAAACAACTTTGGGACTCTGATACCAATGTTAGAAGTAGTTTGCGATTAATAAACTTACTTACCTCTTGTGGAATGATTTGTGGAATTACCCAGGAAGCACGGTTGAATTACTAGCACCTGGAGAATCTCCTACTCAATGACGGTCCGAATATAATCACGAGGAAAAATATTCTTGTTTCACAACGTAAATGCCGATTATTCTCTCAAAGTATGAATGATGGAATGTTTAGTGAGGAGAACCCTTCTCTCTACGTTCTACAATTTTTTTTTTCAACCAACCTAAAGACAGAGGGAGTTATCAGAATATAACCATTTTAACCTCTTCAAATGGTGCCTCTCCATTACACCCCATCATGGGCGTACACACCCTTTCACAGGTGAACCAATATAATACTACACTTATAATTCTTCAAAAGGCACGATCTTATACTTATGTTAGCCGTGCTTGTTTTCCAAAAGAAAGTGTCGTAATATGAATGTACTGTAGAGCATAGAGGGCTCTCTCTTTTGTACGTCATGATTTCACTTATTAAGTCATTCAAATACGTTCAATAACTCGATTCGAACAAACCTTCAAGTAATGTTGGGTTTTTTCTGGTAGTTCTATTTTGTATGCAGTCTCTGCAATATAATCACTCACCCCCTCGAGGACTATGCTATTTTGCGCTATTCTTTCTTGTCAATTGCTACTTAGACCAGAAATCTTTCCTGAAGATGGCACAGGGAAAAAACATTTTCCTGGTGAAGCGAAGTATGAGGTTCGTAAGATTTATAAGCAGTGTGTACCTATTGTATGCATGAACACGAGAAACAGAAATAATGGGCCCGAACCGGGAGTACAACTATAGTGATGAACACTATATCTTTATAACAGTGGATGAATACGGGGGAAGAGTCTTGTTAGTGTCCATGAAGATTGCATCCCTGGCAATCAACAAGCACTGGCCAACTGAGAGAAGTTCATTGGAGTGATGTATCTCCGTCCGCCAGTGAATAGAGTTACAGCGGCCAACTTTGAAGAGGCATGTGTCGGATGGTATAGATCCCAGAACAAGTACTCGTGACGCTTTGAGCAAAGACGTGCTTTATGGTCGCATATTCCTTCTGCATTTAATCTTCCTGATCCACAGCATGCACTTTTTACATCCTTAAAGTCTGCAAAATCCAAAAGAAACGAAGATCAGCCTGTGGCATTTCTCTTGAACCGATAGAATGACAGGTTTAAGTCTCACATGAAGATCAATATTATAAAAGAAATCGATCCAATTACCTGCTGAGACAATGTTATTATTCCTGGAAAATATGCACAAAGGGTGGATAGACTTCATTGCATTCTATTTCAGTAAATGTTTCTTTTGTTTCATTGCGTTGATTGGTAATTTTTCACCTAGAAAAAATGGGAAAAGAAAACTAACAATCATCGATGCAGGATTTTCAGAGTGAGTAACGTACATGGAAGAGGGTTCACGATAACATCCATTGCCATGTCATATGCATTCCCGAGTGAGTACTTCATGCTGTCATACTCTGAACTGAGCTTCTTCAACACAGCTCCGAGTTTTGAATGGAAAGCTAGAGCGAGTTCATTTAAGACCTCCAAACACTCTCCCGTGGCACTGAGAACCCTCTGAGATGGACAACATCCTATAGGAGGAACGCTTATAATGCCAAACTTCCTTGCCCCGAGACCCAGTAGATTCTGCTACATCAACAGGAGATATGACTAATGAGTGGTGTTGCGATATAGGCAATGTTCTATGTAAGGCTTTCAAGTTTGCACATGACATGCTTTTGTTTTGAAGTTGCTAAGCCTAAAAGAGAGGGATGCGAGTGTTCCAATGTATGCAATATTACAAGAACCTAGAAACGAATGATTAATTAATTTCAGGAGAATTTAAAAGAACCAAAGTAATTAACAAGTCCTCCAGCAAGTAGAATTTGAAAAGTATTGTCACCTTCAAGTGATTTTCATAGGCAGATCCTAATGTGGCAATAAACTCTTCCTTGGGTACTGTACTGTTTGAGTGATAGTAAAGCAAAAGATCATTGCTGCCAATGCTGATGAAGAAGAGAGACTTAGCAAGAAACTTCCTGGTCTCGGTTGGACCCATAACAGCGGTGATAGTATCACGGACTGTTGAGAACTGCATTATCTGTTCTCGTAAGGTGATCACGTTCCGTATCTTTTTATCTGAGGGGCTAGAGGGACTGACTTCCATCATTGTTACCTGGGGAAATTTCCAACAGATATATGAGGCAGAGTAGAGAAACAAGAAGAGAAATAGTGGAAGGAGATGAAAAAGGGGCTTTACCCCTGTTATGTCGAGAAGTCCTGAACCTCCTGATGCGAAGTTCAAGCCGTTTAAACTTTGCCTCTTCAGGGCCCCTGTACTATTAAAAGTGAGGTAGGGCAGTGGACTCCTCTTGTGCCCCAGTAGCTTCGCTGTTGAAAAGGAAAACCATCAGAAAATATGATTGAGAATTTGCATGATACAATGCTGACATAAATTACTAAGATGAGCAAAAGCTTTTGGTGTCAGGGACAAGTGTAGACTATGTTGTTCATTCAGACTTGGTAACGTAAAAGAATGAGGCACTTGTTAGTAAAGACCGGGAAGAGAGATTTGATTTATCATAATTACCAAGGAAATCGGCGCTGTTAAAGCCATTGGAGAACCTTCCGGTGGCTCTTGAATACGGGAAGTCAATTCCATTGTGAGGGAAGTCAGCTCTTGCATTACTGCCAGGCAAGAAACTGTTGGTCCCGACATCAGCAGTCGAGTCACCTAATACAAATACTGCAGGTTTCTCTTCACTGGCGGAGCCAGACTCCAGGGTTAGAAACACGGCAAAGAGTACCAGCACTGCCCAGCCTCCTTTCTTTGCCATGATCAGCTCAACAAATCTTGATCCCAAATTTTCTTTTTTCAATTTCTAATGAAGAATGTACTAAAAGTAATAAAATTAATAAAGAACCATGCAGGACTTAAAGATCTCCAACAATTTATAAGCAAGTTATTAGCAAGAGGTTTGGGGAATGGTCCAAGAAAGTGCCGGTAAGGCAGTCACTCTCAGCAAGGGGCAAATCTTCCAAACACAACGTGTCTCCTTGGGCGGATTCACCCAGATACATGACTAGTGCCGGATAGATTGTAAGTTGATTAATGACCCAGTCGCCCTTCGTCTCTCATGAATTGGTCTTACTGAGAAAGATGCGAAGCTCAGTGACAAGGAAAAATTACTTATATTGCGTCAGTTGATGATTATATGATAGTTTTGTCGTTGTCATTAATTAACAAAGGGCCTAATTTGTCGTTAGAGTTTGAGAGTTAGCTTTGTTTCTGTGAGACTCAGTCAATACTGCATAATTTTAAGTCTCGAGTTCTGCTGCATAGTCAGTGGATTCGGCCATTCAGTTTCCAAGAGTCCAGCCAGCCCCAATAATGAACTCATCATTTCTCCAGAGAATATACGCTGCATTTGTCAAGCAAGTGTTCTTCAAGAAGAAAAATCCAGATATAGCAGATCCGAGGACACTACGTAACATTCCTGAGTTTTCAGCATCACCGAAAATACTTTTAAGGCCTCGGTTAGTTCTTTGATCAGGCTATTGAGTATGAAGAACGGCTTCTTCATCGCTGCTAGTTTATTTCAACAATTAACATGCGCATCAATCTAATGTACACAGATATTTAGATCACTGACAGTCCGTGAATAATTGACTTAAGAAAAGATGCTTTTGTTATTGAAACTGAAAGAACTACCCACTTGTCTAGCTTATTGGTTAAGCAACGGGAATTAATGGTAGAGTACTTGTGAAACAGATCAAGTTTTCCGAAACAAAGAATTGAACCCTGAGGTAGGGTTGTTTTGTGCATGCTTCTAATGAATATATATTCGTCATCAGCATCCTGTTCATAGAGGCCTTGTAGTTCTGCCGCTAGCCCTGCCACAGAGAAGAGCGTTCTTTGGAATCGGGTACTCGTCCCTCAAGGACTTGGATGGTGTGTAGACTCGCAGATAGAATTGTTGCCCGAGGTATTGCCGCGCCCAGTATTCCGTCCTCATGTTCCACATTCCCACGTTATCGAGGGCTATGTAAATTGCTGTCCATGATTTGGGATAGACCTGCAACAAGAGATCGAGTCATTCACTTCAAAGTCAAGAGTATCATGATCCTTTTTTGAATAGCTACGTTACTTGGAGTTCCGGGTATAACCTGTGTGGTGCAGCGAGAAATCGCGTCCCGAAGATTGTATTCGTTACGACTAGCCGGCGTCCATCGTCCCCCATCCATTCTGCAAGTTCAATTATTATACCTCTGAACCCTGTGATAATGCTTAAAAACCCAACCAACTACTTGAAATGAAGTATCCAGGACTCTTACCCAACGACCCAGAAAGCATAGCCATTGAGATGCCAGCTCTGGAGAATGCTCTCGCGATTCTCAAAGACGACCTCGATAAAGGTTCTATAGTCTACGCCCATCACGGACGTATCCAGATACATTTTCCCAGCGGTCGGACCATCTGGGATGCTTCCGACCCTGAAGACGCCGCCGATGTTGAAGTAGTCAGCCAGCTTGAGGGGCGTATCCGCAGGGACGAAAGACACTTTGTTGACTCCGTATCTCTGCTTGCCATTGATCTGACCAGCTGAGCTCACCAGCTTGATGGTCCTGGTGATGTTTATCAGTCCATAGTGGTAAGAGCCTTGCGGGTTCGGCCGCGGTCCACTCGCCGTTAGATTAGTCCTAGGAAGATAGCGTGAAATTACGAGGAGTCAAAGCAAAGTAAAGAGTGAAAAGAGGCAGCCACAAACATTCGGATTGAATTTGCCTGACATCATTTCCTAGATTTATCAGTAGTAACGTGTGTTAGTAAATATTTGTAGGTACAACTTGTCTATTACGATATGCTGTGTCATTATTGAAAAATTAGCTTGAGCAAATAGTTGATCTGGAAGTAAAATTAAATGGTTAAATTGCAAACGATAAAAGATGGACCTAAAATGGATGCTGGTATTTGTTTTTTTTTACCTAATAGAACGGGCTTGGTTGAGGGACCAGTCGATTTGGGTTGGAGGCCCGCTGGGGATGGGCCCGGACACAGGACGGGCCGAGTTGGCGTAGCGGAGGAGGGCGGTGCCGGTGAGGACCTTGCTCACGAACCGGGTCGAGACGGCGATGTAGTAGTCCTGAGCCGGCTGGTCGGCGGTGACAAGGACGGAGTAGGACTGGCCGACGTGGACGTCCAGGGAGGTGTAGGTATTCTGCACGGTGTGGGTGCCCTCCACCTCCACCAGCTTCATTTTGTGCCCTTGGATTCGGAAGTTCAGCGTGTTCTGGAGCCCCACGTTGGATATACGCAACCTGTACGTCTTTCCTGCATTTATACGTGAAACTTTATTTTTATAAAATACATAAATACATCTATAGGTGGATCAGTAGGGTTGTGCATGGTTCAGGGCGATCCGATTCTTCTTCGGAACAGGGAACCGGACCGATGGGACTGATTAGGAATTGAGAAATTTTTTTAAAAAAACCGAGTTTCTTTACTTCTTTGAAAAAAAAATTATTTTACTAAATTTGGATAAAGATTAAAACTTTAGAAATTTAAATTGAGTTCTTTTTATTTTTTTGCATCTTTATTTTTACTAAAATATAAAAAAAAATTATCGGTCTGGTCTGTCCCACCTAAGAACTAGGAACCGGATCGGTAAGACGCTGGTTCTACTTTTGAGACCCAAGAACCGGACCGATACTTCTAATCTGGTCGGTTCCTGGTTCGGGCAGTCCAAATTGCTCACTCTTAGGTGGATGTCATATACTAGAACACGCTACGAGTGCATAATAATCATTCTAATTTACTCAATAAATTGAATTTAATTATAAAAATGTTCTCGAGAATTTAATAAAATTAAACAGAAATTGACATCACTCGGAACTTTGTAGATGACTGAAGGCCATGATGAGTAATCATTGATGACTATACCTTGCTCAACCGTGAAGGAAGCACCGTTGGATCCGCGGCCATTGATGAGTATGCCGTCGGGGTAATTAAGCCTATGTCCACCATCCAAAATGGCCTTCAATATCTGAAACCAAAAACAGGAAAAAGGAAAACGAATTACGAATTACGAAATCAACAATTTTCTCACAAATCAATGTAGCAAATTATTTTAAGACAAATTTACCTTGTGATCGGCCTTGTACCAATCTCCGATGAGGACGGTGTAATCCCCGGCGGGCTCGTCAAACGGGACGGGGATCCTCGGCCTGCTGAGGATCCTGATGCCTCCGAAGCCGCCGGCCGCCTTGTGGAAGGCGAGGGACGGGAAATAGAAGAAGCTGCCGATCTGGTCTTTCACTTGCAAGATGTAGGTGTAGTTCTTCCCCGGCGGGATCGGGCATGTGGTTCCTTGCATTCCGTCCTCGTACGAGTTCCTCCTCTGCTGGACTCCGTTCCTGTCGATATGTATATTCGCCGCGTTAAACTTGGTCGTTTATAGTCGAAAGAATCGCGCGAATGACCAACTCATGGCCAGCTTGTCGCGCCGATGCTTCGTTTACCTCGTACCCGGTCGAACTCGTGTACTGTACTAGTAGCCCTAGCCCATCTACCTATTCCATATACTGTTTTGATTCGGGAATCAAGATCCATACTTGTCTTTGTTCATTTCTTGACTATACGACACCACAGAAAAAATGCACTGTTACATTGCTCATTTCGTCATCCTTGGTTGCTGGAGTTTGTCAACTAAAGCGGTCAAGATCTCAAGTCAGCTGGAGAAAAATATGTTCACAGTGTATTTGGACCGACCGTCACCTTGTGTTCGAATTCACACTCACATAAAAAATCATCGTCTTGCTATCGCACTAAGCCGGAGAAAAAGATGAAAGCTGATGAGTGGTGGGATCGACATTGGTGGGATCGACATTCATTTTCTTCTCCATCTTTAATGAAATCCAAATCCTATACAGCGGATTCCTAGACTACAGACTTAGCCGATGAAAAAAGAAGAACACGGACTGAGTTTGACTGACCATGTCAAGAGAAAAGGCTCAGGCAAGCTGTTATGCACGTTGATGACGAGATTGTCATTGGTGACCGAGTGAATGTCGGGTCCCGGGAACTGCCCATTAATCAAAATCCCCTGCATGACATCAAATGACAGTCGTTGTTACATCCAAACGGACGTAGAAAGAGAGCCCAAGAAAACCCTAGCCAAAGGCAATGTGTTATACAAAACCTGTTGCCGAACGCCGAGAGGATAAATGTCGCCATACGTAACGTTCCAGTTAAAGAACCTGTAGGGACTCTCGGCAGTCACAGCATCCATGCCCAGCACGAGGAAGACGGCGAGAACTCGCCATTTGTAATAACCCCCCTCCAACTTCATCTCCACAGCACCCTGGCGATGCAAAACGGGAATATTCTATGCGAAAGGACGACGACGGAGAATCAAGATTTAAGAGAACGGAGAAAGATGGAAGTGGCGGCAGAACGAGGTGCCTCTTAACGCGGGCTACTGTACTGGCAGCAGTAACTGAACGAGGAGGCGCTCTTTAAGTGCGGCATAAAAGCAACAGACCGGCGAGGGAATAATATCAAGAATTAGTGCACATCAGAGCGAAAACAACAGAGTCTTTATAATAAGTTAAGCAACTGAAGGCGACTTCAATCAAGAACCAACCAAACGCGTAACCTAATTCTCTGTCTCTCTCTGTCTCTCTCTCTCTCTCCAGAGCTTAAATTGCATGTTAGCTGGACGCATGCGAGCGAGCCAGCCCGTGATCTCTGACGCGACACACGGAGTCCCCATGTGTTGCTTTGTCTTAACCTATGAAACGGGGGATCGCCGACCATCAACGGCCCCGATCGAGCCTCCCGGTGGGACCCCGTGCCGGGTGTCGACGGCTGTGACGGGGGGGAACGTAATGAAAGTGGGAGGGTGAGGTGGCCAGGTGGGGTGGGGGGTATGGCGGTGACGGCTCGAACCGGTCAAACATTAAACGCGGAAAGCCCTTCGAAACGACGTCTTTCCGATCTTATGTCTCCCTTAGTGATTGATGAAGAGGAGGAAGGAGAGCGGCTAGCCAGTGATGAGGGAGGAATTAACGTCAATGGTGGGAACACGCTGCTTCTCGAAGGACAGCGTTTTCCAAAGTCATGTGTTGAATCGATCGCATCGATTAAGGCACTGGGTTTTGACGAAACGAAAGAGTTTAGATCTTGTCGTAATCATGGGAATGAGCTGAACCGGGGGAAAGTTCCGGGGTCTTGCAACATGTGCTCGGGGCACCGCGTGAAAAGCACTCCGCCCTTTTTCTGTCCTCCATTTCTTTTGCGTCGTGAAAGGCAAGCTAGCCACTTTTCGCATCTGGCAAGCAAGCAATTCATCCCGGCCATGGGATCAAGCATGCACACTAGCTACTTAGCTCACGCAAAGGATCCATATCTTCGAATAGTTAGTGATACTTGGTACATAAAACGTGTAATATCGTAGAAGAAATGTGACTTGTTTGATAATCATATATGCAATTTTCCGAAGAATATCATCATCGAAAAAATGCTCGCGGTTAATATAAGGCAGAAAAATCCCTTACATGCTAATAAATCTACAACATTAGATCGGAACATAAATTGGTGCATGAAATCCGTATTAACATAAAAAATGGGTACGGCACCGGAGCAAATTTGTTTTCCCAAAAATGGGGTTTCACCCCGGAAGGTGAAATGTCTTTCACCGAAAAAGTTGATTCTGGTTATTTTTGTGAAAATGTATCTGTGTTGATCTGGGATAGCAAATTGGAAGTAAATAGAGAGGCGAACTTTGGAAGTAAAGGTACTGAAACTGTAAAGGGGGCGAAGAAGATAAAAAGACAAAATAAGTTTCGTTAATTGGAGTGTCTACCAAAAGAAGCTTGAGATACCTAATTATACATTCACAATGTGTATCTTTTACTCACGAACTATAATTACATACAAACAATCGCTAGACTGAACATGGTTACAATTCCACATCCTCCGAGCTTCTTGTCGTGCTTTTTTCATGTTGATAATCATAGTCCAAAAGAAGTTACGACTTTTAGGACCGTTGAGATATTTAACCGTCACTTGGCTCTGATGCCTCCATTTTACGTTCTTTATCACGGCATTCTCATTTCTCATGTCCAAAGCCTAGGAAAATTTTTTGCAATAAATGATGATCCACAAGCTTTGTTGCTCAGCCATGATGTTCATTGATTACTCCTCGTCACGGTCGATGACTTTTCAGCATAGTCATCCATTTTACTACTTCCCTCCATCGATCCCCACAAATAATATTTGACTAATCGATCAAATCTTGATGCTTATCAATCATAAAGAGTCAGCCATCTTTTAGTGTAAAAAAAATGAATTGAAGAATTTACCCAAATCTTTTCCTTTTATATTCTAAAGTCGATTCGAGTGCCTTAATGGTGCGATCCTTCTTGATCGTGTGATCCTTAGTGACTTATTGCTGAGGTCTTGATGGCCACAGCCCGAGTGTGCCTTCGTGTTCTCGAAATTTTTTAATCTTCAAGATTGTCTTGATATAAAACTACGCTGTCTGCAATAACTACAAAGTGAATAGAGAGTAGACACGACAAAGTCCATGTTATTGCTTCTGATTGGTCAAAATAAGGTTGTCTATCCACAAATCAAATTTTGAGCTTCAAGCTTCTTCTTTTTTAGTTTCTTGTGCATAAACTTAGCAAGCTAGCTTAGAAGTAGCATTAATTTCATGAAGAAAAACCAAATTCGATGGTCTACATTCATAACCTTCATAAGTTCACATCATATGAAAATCTAACCTACTCCAGATTCTAGAAAATAAGCTACTACACACATCAATGATGAAGTAATTACAGGAATTAATATTTTATACATTACAATTTCGTAGTTTATAGTGGGGATCTAAGGAAGTTACCTAACGTTTTTTCAAACTGCCAAAAATAGTATGTCTTGATTGAACAGTTTGGACAGTTTTTTTACTCGCCCCGACATGAAACATTGACCTAGAAATGTTACACCCCGACATGAAACATTGACCTAGAAATGTTACTCCAAATAAGACCTATGTCTGACCTCAAGAAATGCTTGAAAAGGATAGGTTCACTATTAATTATTACTGAGTTAGAACGAAATGTTTGTGAAATTTTATTAAAATCCTTGTAGTTTTATACAAGGAGGATAACACGACAATTGAAGTTGGTGAGCTTGAATTTATGGTAATTAATTACCGTCATGTCCAAAATATATCGTTGTTCAATATGATTGGCAAACGCGTCGGATGACGTGTGGTTCCATGTCCATTTTATCTATATCATTTTGGGTTTATTACCCTAGAAAGGGAAAAAAAAAAGGGAACCGAATTGGGCTTTTCAAGTTAATACATATGCTTTCTTTGTGGACTATAGTTTCAGAATGGAAGTCAATGTTGAAATCAAACAATCGTGCGGCCACGATTTCACTGTCATAAATCACCAGCAAAAGGACAAAACATAAAATGAGAGAATAATACAAATAATCCTTGAACTTTTGCTTAATATGTAAAGTGACATTTGGATGTTTAATTTATCCATGAACTTTAACTATAATTCCTAAATTTTTAATTTATTCAACACTCATTAAATTTAATCCTTAAATCATACAAAAATATTTAATGTTGTCCCTAATATTGAATTTATGAAGAACAATACTAAACATTAATATAAATTTGAAGGACTACATTAAATATATATTTAAAATATATTAAATTTTTTTAGGAATTACACTGAATATTAACTTTATAAATCATATCGAATAAATAAAATTTTTAAAAATCATTTATATATTATTATCTCGTGTACAATCACATGACTAAATTTCGGGCCGATAAACATAGGCCATCTAATGGATGGGATTGGATGGGGTTACCTTATCTTCAACCCGTGCTTTCTAAGATGACCCCGCAAGTGACGTGGCACTCCCTCCACTTCACTCCACTTTAATCCACGGCCCGCGCCACCACTCGCCACCACCCCTCTCCGCCTCCCTCCTCCTCCTCCATGGACGCTCTCTTCATCAACTCCTCTCTGTCTCGCCTCACACTCACCCCTAAACCATCTCTCCACTGTCCCTTTTCTCACTCTCTCTCCCTCAAACCCACCGCCGGACCCAACTTCACCACCACCGTCACACACGCCGTACAAAACCAAGAGACCCAAAAGCCTCCCACCTTCTTCGAAGACCAGAACGTCACCGACGGCGGCGAAGACGAATCATACGGCGAAGTCGACAAGATCATCGGCAGCCGCAGCTCCCTCGCGGATGGCGGGCCGGGCATGGAGTACCTGATCCAGTGGAAGGACGGCCACGACCCTTCATGGGTCCCCGCCGCGGCCATCGCCGCTGACGTCGTCGCCGAGTACGAGTCCCCCTGGTGGACGGCCGCCAAGAAGGCTGACGAATCCGCCCTCCGCAGCCTCCTCGAGGCCGAGGGCGACTTCCGCGACGTCGACGCCGTGGACGGCGACGGTCGGACCGCCGTCCTCTTCGTGTCGGGCCTCGGCTCGGAGCCCTGCGTCCGGCTCCTTGCCGAGGCCGGCGCCAACCTCGACCACCACGATGGCAGCGGCGGGTTGACTGCGCTCCACATGGCGGCCGGCTACGTGAGGCCGGGGGTGGTGAAGCTGCTGGTGGAGCTGGGGGCCGAGCCGGAGGCCGAGGACGACAGGGGCCGCACGCCGCTGGACCTGGCGCGGGAGGTCCTCAAGGCGACCCCTCCGATGCAGTTCGCGAGGAGGCTGGGGATGGAAGGGGTGATTCGGGAGCTGGAGAGCGCGGTGTTCGAGTACGCGGAGGTGCAGGAGATCATGGAGAGGAGGGGCAAGGGAGAGAACGTGGAGTATCTGGTGAAATGGAAGGACGGCGGGGAGAACGAGTGGGTGAAGGCGAGGTTCGTGGCGGAGGAGCTGGCGAGGGACTACGAGGCGGGGCTGGAGTACGCGGTGGCGGAGGCCGTGGCGGGGAAGCGCGTGGGGGACGACGGGGGGATGGAGTACCTGGTGAAATGGGCGGACATGGACGACGCGACGTGGGAGCCGGAGGAGAACGTGGACCCCGAGCTCGTGGCGGAGTTCGAGGCGGCCCAAGGAGGGGATGGGGGTGGGCCTAGCTGAGGTTTAGTTTGGGCCCAAATCGGATTGGAGTTGGGTCCGATTCTTTTTCTCTGCTTTGGCATTTTCAGAGTTGATTTTTTTTTTTGGTAAAGAATTTTCAGAGTTGATTTTGTGTCGTGCAGAAGACGATGTTGACCGGGCTCTATTTTTATCTAATTCTTATTGTTAAGTTAAAAAGTCACATGTCTTCGCCTAGTCGTTGCTAGCCTCATACGTGCGTACTCTTCCAATTCGAAAAGTTACTCATCATGTTTCGCCGGAATTTGATCAATAATGAAATATCTTTCATCGAAATTAATATGAGAGGATGAGTCCTATGACTATTTTGGACATGAATCGTATCAATGGAAAACAAGCAATAGATATACTTTGGTTTAATTTAATCAATGATGAAACTCGATGACATCAAAAGTTTTGTTGGAATTTAATTGACGATAAAGCACGACGACGTAGGTATACAATGTTGGAATTTAATAGATGACAAATATAAAATAAATTACAATAAAAAATTACAGTAAGTGCATAACTCTCAAAAAGTGAGTCAATTGATTACAAAATATGTAAAGTGTTCTTGTAACTCTTATAGCTCTCATCTTTATATATGTTGGCTTGCATCGATCTCTTTTATAGTTGTCGGTCTTCGAGTTGATCAATAAATGATCTTCGAGAAAATCAATTTAGTCGTTCTAGATAAGGTCGACAGAAATTCGTTTTCCCGTACAAACAAATCTCTAGGCAATCTTGTTGCTTTCAAGAACAGAGTTTCCATATTAGGATATAATCTATGTCCATCGATCAAAGGAATTATTAATTAGATTCTCCTCACAGTGAAAAAAATCCCAATTTGAGACTTGTGATTGTCAGTCTTCGAGTTGATCTCTTTTATAGTTGTCAGTCTTCGAGTTGATCAATAAATGATCTTCGAGAGAATCAATTTAGCCGTTCTAGATAAGGTCGACAGAGATTCGTTTTCCCGTATAAACAAATCTCTAGGCAATCTTGTTGCTTTCAAGAACAGAGTTTCCATATTAGGATATAATCCATGTCCATCGATCAAAGGAATTATTAATTAGATTCTCCTCACAGTGAAAAAAAAAATCCCAATTTGAGACTTGTGATTGGTTATCAAATTCCTTTGCATGAGCAATAACGGTAAAAAGAATATATCTAGGTCTTCGTCTACCATGCAACGTGATCGGCGATGATCTTCTCAGATTGATTTAATCAGTAACTTTTATTGACCTTCTGTAATCCTGCTTAGTCATCAACTTGGCAATTAAAGCACTGCATCGGTTCTCCTGAGCACATATGATCAGGCTTCCCTAGCCTTGTTTACCTACTATTGGATTCTCCAAGTCCTCACGAACTTCCAACTCTTATTGACTTGCTTACTCTCAAAGTCATTCCATTTTTTTTTTGTAATTTCCTTTCGCTTAGCACTTAGGATAGTTCGAACGGTGTGGAGTCACACTAATCAATGCTCCATGAACAAAAACTGCATTCGCATCTATCAAACCATGAATTGTAAGAGATGTAAGAAGTTACAACAATCCCTAAAAAAGCAATAGAAATAAATATTCGGCGGATATCCTCTCTTGTCGATTACTCGCCGTCGAAATTGATGCCTACTTTGATCAACTTCTTCAAAGTTCTCGTCAATGACTTCATGCCGTGCGTCGTCAATTAACCTCACTTGCAAGTTGTGAGTTATTGATTGTCTTCAAGGTGTCGATAATTCTATTCATAAATAAGTCTAAATTCTACTCTCATCGACTAAGTCTAACACACGTCAATAATAATCAACATTTTGTGATTTTTTTTTATACGAACATATCATACTAGAGAAGTCACCGAAATGGGGTTTCTTGATGCGTAAGGAAAATGATCTCCCAATCCTCCTCAGTGACATACAAAACTCGATTCATCGTGCTGATCCGATCCATCGTATCGCACGTACTTACCTCAATAAGCAAACATCGTCAGCCCGAGGACGACCCCCACCATGACCCGAGGGAGGAAGAAAACAGGAGGCTGCAATGGTCGAGTCTAGGGGGGGAGTTTACGTGAACAAAACGTCTTGGAAAGTTGGGGGTGGACAAAGAGTATCGAAGCCAACCTCAAGGAGGCGCTTTTTTCCATCGACTCCTGGCGCACGAGAAGGTTTATTACCACTCGTCGCGCCTCCGGAATCGGAGGTTGCTCCTTCGATTCTTGTCGCGGAACGTTTACTTTGACCGATGTTTGAGTCCCGGACAGAACTTGGCTTGGGAACTGCACATGTAATTGACAAAAAAGAACACGTCCTGATAATATATATATATATATATATATATATTCGATTCTTGTCGCGGAACGTTTACTTTGACCGATGTTTGAGTCCCGGACAGAACTTGGCTTGGGAACTGCACATGTAATTGACAAAAAAGAACACGTCCTGATAATATATATATATATATATATATATATATATATATATATATCGATTTTGAATCTAATATGCAGTTCAAATAGAATGTTAAAAGCTTGAAAATGTTGCGAATCAAACGAGCGTAGTGGTTTGGGATGTTGAAACTCATTGCTTGACTCTGATGCCGTGATAAGTATTTGTTTAATTAGTAGATGAGAAACATATACATGGTCAAGACAGATTTGACAAAAGAAATAAAGAAAGATGGGATGGTAATTAACCCCTCCCTCACATGTGCATGATGAGAAGAACATAGCGAATTGGGTGCTAGGAATAATCTGACAAAATTAAACTGTACAATATTTAAGCAAAAGCACGGATATTTCGACATGCATAGAGACTCGGTTATTTGGATTGTGTCCCTCATAAATAAGTCAGGTGTAGATCTTTTGTCTATGTAGGCGATCTTGACTTAAAACAGTGCACACAATCAATAGGATTATAATGATTGATGCCTCAACCAACTAAGATTGTTGAAAGATGATACATGGTAAGATTTTCATATTTCAATCGACAAAAGCAAATCCTAGATAATTATGAGAGTTTTCATTTTTATCGGTGAGGTTTTAAGAATTATTTTTGCATTGGAAGTTGCAAAGGTTCCTTAATTGTCATTCAACAATTTGCCCCTAGACACTCATGAAGAAAACCCATTTCGTAATAAACACCGCAATTAAATTTAAGTTTACTTTTGATAGTCAAGATATGATAAAATGTATCCTATTTGTGTTTGATTCTGGTTTAATGTAAAATTAGGCCATATATAATAAGGAGATAATCCGAATAAAAATATCTCATGAGAGGTGGGATAAAGGTTGATAGAATCTATTTTTATTGAATAACAAACTTCTCGAGTTAATACAATTAAAATAATATTATTTATATTTCAATATATATATATATATATATATATATAAAAGGATATCCAAAATAAATTAACAATGACTAAAATAATTTTTTAATTCTCGAGAAATGAAGAATAATGTGATTTCTCCTCCTCCCCCGTAGCTTTGATTCACATGTATTCCCTAAGTCTTTGTTTCACGTCGAAACTCCATGGAAACGGTGACGGAGTCGAAGCCCCTTCGCCTTCACAAGTCTCTTATTCATGTCGGCATTTCACGAAAGCAATGAGAGAGTCGAACCATTATACTATTTGGAATCGAGGAGGAAGATAATCATGCATGTCTCTTGTTTTGTACGTTCATTTCTCTAGTGCATTTATGTTTTCTTTAACATTGAATCATGATAAATCTATTATTTGTGCCATTTCAAGCTCATTTACATGGACATGCATTTCCTACAAATTAGATAAAACCATATAATATTTAGTTTAATTACTGCAATTCACAAAATAACGAATAGTATATAACAAAATTCATGGATCTCATATCATATATTATCTACTCCTATCCCGATTAGACATCTAGACGACTAAATGCAATCTACTTTTTATTTTTAGTTTTATAGGCAATGTGAATCAAGACACATGTGGATAGTAGTCACGGAACTTCCTTTCAGTTGCATTATTGCAATTAATTGATGTCGCTCGACGCTCTGTTTTTTGGTGGTACAATGAAATTGGAAAGACATTCATAGGAAATGCGTGGCCATGTTTGGGGACATGTTTCTGACTTTAACCGAAAGTTATCGATGAAACTAATGACTAATAAGCGACTGGAGTCAACTTGCGCTAGCACATGCATGATCGTTTCCGGCGACCAAAACTATTCATTATTCAACATTCAGTGCCTCAATTTCCCGAAATCACTCTTTAGCCCCCCCGCCCATTCATCTCGCCTTCTTCTCATTTCTCCCTCAGCGCGACCGGTCACCTTCCTTCTTGAGAAATCACACCTCCATCTCCATTCCCCTCCTCCCTCCAAAAGAGAATAAACAAAAAGTTATCAAATCCATCACCTTCTTCAACGATATTCTCTCTCTCGCTTCGCACTTGCAGACCTGCTCCCTCCAGAAACCCCATCCTCCCTTCTCCGCGCGCGCGCCCGCACCATGCCTCTCGCGATCCACGCCAAGTCGGACTCCGAGGTGACGAGCATCGACGCCGCCTCGTCGCCGCCGCGGTCCCCCCGCCGGCCTCTCTACTACGTCCAAAGCCCCTCCAACCATGACGCCGAGAAGATGTCCTACGGCTCCAGCCCCGTGGGATCCCCGACCCACCCCTACTACCACTGCTCCCCCATCCACCACTCCCGCGAGTCATCCACCTCCCGCTTCTCCGCCTCCCTCAAGAACACCAACCCCCGCCACCTCTACGGCGGCGCTTGGCGGAAGCTCCACCGCGGGCAGGAAACCGACGACGAAGAGGACGAGGAGGACGAGGAGGAGGACGGCCGCGGCTCCTCCTCGGTCTGGCAGGGTGCGAGGCTCTACGCGTGCTTCGTCTTGCTGTTCTTCTTGCTCTTCACGGCATTCTCGCTGATTCTGTGGGGCGCCAGCAAGAGCTACAGGCCTGAGATCGTCGTCAAGGTAAATGCAAAAATGTACGTCCTTTGGTACCGTGTAGCGTTCACGTGAGGCGGAGTGAGTTGGTGCTGGTGACTCGGCGGGTCGACTCGCTCTGCCAGTTCGGCATTGAAGGGGAGGAAAGAAAGCGAAATATTCTTTCCGTTTCGATTGCATTGATTAATCGTCTTTACTTCGTTGTTTACTGCAAACATGGAAAGTTACTATCGCTTCTGGCCCCGGAAAAATTATGAACCCTTTTTTTCCTTCCAAGTTTTGAAAAATTTTGCTAAAAAAAATTGCCTCTAATCAAATATTAAGTGACCACACAGGAAATTTGAAGAATTTTCATTATCTAGGAATGAATCGTTCTGGATAAAATGTGGGTTTTTCAAGATGTTGATTACATGCAATACGGAACGCCTAACGAGCGCTTAAGAAGTCGATTTCTTGGGAAAAGTTGTAATCTTTATGGATATTTTGGTGGCAGAACGTGGTGTTCGAGAGCTTCAACGTGCAAGCGGGGAACGACCCGAGCGGGGTGCCAACAGACATGCTGACGCTAAACTCGACGGTCAGGATCGCGTACCGGAATCCCGCGACATTCTTCGGCGTCCACGTCACCTCCACCCCGCTCGACCTCCACTACTTCCAGCTCAAGGTCGCCTCCGGACACGTAAGCAACCGAACCCTTCTCTCCCTCTCTCTTTCTAGTAGAACAAAATAAAATGTCATGTCCGTCTTTGACCCGTCCGACTCACGGTCGGAAGGGGGGGGTAGCGCGGTCATTTCCCGTGTCGTCCTCGTGTCGCGCGACATTAGGAAATCGAAAAAGTGCTCAGGCCGGGAACGAGGGGTCGTTTCCTTTATTGACCTGTGGGCATCGGTATCGGTGGTCGTACGCAAAAAGCTGCGAATTCGGACCAATTATGTCCTTTTTAAAATCCGTTGGGAGGATGAAGTTTTGAAAAGAAAGAAAAAACTGGGGGAAAATCATGCGGGTCTCTGTCTCTGTCTGGCCTCCACTCCTCTGTACTGTTCTGCACTTTCTGCAGCTATTATTTAAAATACGCAGCGCCGGAGCTAGCCGTTGGATTCATTCGGGCGGCTTTGCTTTGCTTTGTGCGCCGCCGTCGCATTCGTCTTGGTTCCCCCGATTGATTATTTCCGGTTGGCTTATCCAATGAGCCTTTCTTTTTTGTTTGCCATTTTGGGTTGGGCGGTTTAGAAATGTCCATTAACCGGGGTGGAGTCGGGTCGGGTCGGGCTAAAGATGGATGCGCTGAGCTTTCTCATGTAAAACCTTTGTGCTTCAGTCTCCACTCATTTTCCTCTCGGGTCTGGTGGGTCACCCGCATAGAGCCGCCCGTCGGTTACCTCCAGGCGGACCATTGGATCGGACCGTAATCCGTTGCCAGGTCCAACCTTATGAGCAAAAACAAGTACAAAGGCATTGGGTGGATTTGGATCCCAAGCACAGCAGGTTGCTGTGCAATCCCAGCCGTCTAATCTTGATCGGACGGCTGGGATTTTACAGAAAAAGTTTTTTTTTTTTTAAATTTTCTCAGCCGTCCGATTGGAATCGGACGGTTGAGAAGCAAAGGACAGCACCCTGCTGTGCGCCGTACGCACAGCAGGCGATCCGTTTCCGGATTGGGTGGGCTTGGCTCGTCTCCACTTGGGACCGGCGAGGATCCCCTTTTTCTGGGCCTGCCCGGTTGGTCTTGGGCCTATTTGGCTTGGGTTGGCCCTTGGGCGGGCAAGTCTTTGATCCGGTCTGGTCGCTGTACGGACATGACTTGACTGCATTGTGTTCAGTATAAAACCATCCTCGTTTTTCAGACAATAGACAGACAGAAGGGGTCTCGACCAAGCTCCAAGAGCGGTCGTTTGTTTTGAAAAGTTCAGTTGGTAGACATGTGGAGAAAGTGAACAAGTTTACATATCATCTCAACTAATTTAGGGTTGTACAGATGTAGCAACTCACCCTTAGGTGAATGCCAAGGCATGTATGCTTTCATGGCTATTTAACTCGGTAGTGGTATCATCTACTGCTTTATTGTCTACGTGCACAATGCCCTTACATTCGCATTTCGGACTTGCTAAATAATAGACTTGACAACGCTTAAATATCCTTGAAAGTGATTGATTATTTTTTCATGCGAAACTAGGCGACGCCATTTTCAGTTTGGCCTAGCCAATATATGTGATCATACTGTAAACTTCAAGCACCTTACTAATACTGTTGAGTCGGCGAGATCAATGAGATATTCAAGCTCTCTTGCATCCCGTCATTCACGTATACGAGTATTGGTTGCAAATTCTGTAATGGCAATTTGAATACATAAGGCATCTTCTTCCTTTATACATCTTCGAATTCTATGTAAGAATCTGAATGCTTTGAGCCGTGAGTGGGACAATAAGTCAGCAAGGTTTTGTTTCTTTTCAATTCCCTATTCACACCATTATGGTTATGCGAGCTTTACAGAGTTTTGATTTATCTGCAATAAATGTGAAAAAAAAAAATAGATGAAGAAGTTCTATCAATCAAGGAAGAGCCAGCGCCCAGTGGTGACGGTGGTGGCAGGGCATCAGGTTCCCCTTTATGGTGGGATCTCAGTCCTCAGCATGGCCAGAGAGCACCGTGAGAATGTGGCCGTGCCATTAAACCTGACATTCGTGATGAGGTCGAGGGCATATATTTTGGGGAAGTTGGTGAAGTCCAAGTTTTATAGGAGAATTAGATGTTCTGTCACCTTAAGAGGCAACCGACTTGGCAAGCGTCAGGATTTGACTGATATGTGTACCTATCACTGATGATTTATGTATCAATTGCCAAATCATACAGTCCTTTGTTCGCAAGCAAATCGAGAAACAGATTTGCCTCTTCAGCACAAAAAGGGAAGTTTAATTCATTGTCGAGTTCACGTGGCCTTTCCAAAAGTGCAATATCGATTGTGGTTCTTGTATTTGATGTTCTTACTGCATGCTCATTCGGGAGAAGTTGTAGTAAACAAGCTCAATGTATCTTGCCAGCCAGCTATTGTGCTTCAAATGATTTTTACTGTGAGTATGAGCGACGCTCTCTGCTAGAGAGAAATTTTTTTTTTTTCGTCTTTGTTGTCTCTCATACTTGGTTAGGATTTTCGTGAACACATTTTCATGCTTTTTGTTAATAGCACATACTTGCACAGCACAAACGGGAGCTTTATCAAAGCTTTCTGATGTTCTCCAAAGGAGACACAGTCATTCCTTCTTTTAGAATGAAAAACACTTGGGATTAGACCCAAATACTCAATGGCTATGTGATAGAAATTACTTTGAAGTCCCATTTCAAACAAGCTTACATATAGAAATCATGAACAAGAGTTAACAGCATCCGGCAAGAATATTGCTTGGAAGTAAGAGCACCCGACGCAAACTAGCAAGTTGATAGATTATTGTCACTCGTCCTTCTTAGCATCATCTTAGACCTTGTGACAACCGGGGATCTTCTCCTTGATTTTTTCCAGGATCCCTTTATTCTCCGGAGCACACTCGAGTGCCTCTTCTTCATCTTTTCTATGACCCGGGAGCTTCTCTTTTATTTTCTCCAATATGCTCTTCTTTTCCTCTGGATGCATTGCTTCATCAGGTTTTTTGACCGGAATGGACCCTTTTGCAAGCTCCCCGCCTGCTTCTAATTCCTGATCTGTTATCTTGTGCTTGAGCTCTTCCGTAACTGCCTCCTTTTTCTTTTTCTTCTCGCGCCCTTCTTCTTCTTCATCGCCAGCCTTCGAAGTTTTGAGCACAAGCGAGCATAATGAGTCATTGGCATATGGATGGCTGAAACTTTCTCACCTCATGTTTTCTTTCACGATCACTAAGCATTTGATTATGCATGAAAAATAAATAGGTTCATTGGGAAGCAAATTAAGTAGTGTACATCCTTTCATGTTCTTGACATCATATACTTGTAAAATAACTGGAAATTATTATGATTTTACCGAGCTCGAGTTTCTGTCGGAACTTCGTAATTCCTGGGCAAGAGTCAGCTTTTCTTCATCCCTAACCGGAGGTGTCATTTCTGCGTCCACTACGGTATTGCTCATCTCATGCTGTGTTTTCTTTATAGAAACATTTGTGACGTTGCCATTTTCGGGTGCTTGAGGTTGATGATGACTCATTCTGTAGCTTTCACCGATGAAGCACAAGGAAAGCTCTTGAACTATGTTATGGTTGTAGTGAGTAACACTTGCGATGAGCCTGCTCTCTGAACTGGTATTTATAGAAGAAGCCAGTGCGTACCATTTCAGTTTTAGAAAACAATACCCGCCGCTCGGTTTAGTTAGATCATGAGTCAATTTTGGCAGATGGAAATTATTCCCATCTCGTCCAAAAAATTAAAAAGATTTACTTCGTGCACGTTGTAATAAATCAAGTCAGTCATCATACCGTAAGAACTCACCAATTGAGATTATGTCAAATCTCGCCATAAAGAGCATGATTTTCAAATATTTATGCGTGGTGGTTGATTTCAAGGGCTGAGCACAATGGACCGCTTAATCCGAGAATTGCTCGGATCGGATCGGACTGGCTGGGTTGGTCCGATTCTTTGGAGTTTTGGTTCGATCCGCGGTTTCCAAAAATAGAACCAGTTTCTAGTTCTTGAGAGGGCGGGACTAGACCGGACCAGACCACTTGGTTCAAAATTAGAATCAGTCTAGTTTCCCTTTCTTTGAGTTTTCTTCATCTCAGTATCTCTCTCATTTCCTTTCTCGAGCTTCATTCCTTTTAAATCGACATAATCTCTTGAAGTCAAAGGACCCAGGACACAGGGTTTGCTATTCATCAAATTGTCAAATGTGACTGAATTACCATAAAAGCTAATTTCTGTTTGAATTTTTCTTGGTCCCATTGGACTGCCCAAGAATATGATTAGTTGGTCCAATTCCCAGTTCCGAGGGGGGGATCGGACTGCTCGGAGAAGCGATCACCCCTAATTTCAACTTCATGTCATGATGATAGAACAAGTACATACATCTTTCAAGGAACATATCGGGGGTGAAATAATTTGCCTGTAGATTGAAGATACTCATTAGGTGACAATTGTAGGTCTCATCCTCGTACATTACAGTTAGGGCTTGGACATGTCAGATCAAATTAGAGCTTAAGCCTGTGTCCTTTGGTGACTTGAAAATTGGGAAGATTCCAAAACAGTTCAGGGTTTTTGCATTGAACATACATTGAGAAGAGAGAAACCGTGTCTCTGTGCAGACCCGTACAGACAAACAGTGGAAGAGCGGCGTGCTGTATTATGGGTGAGCGTGAGTGTGCTCGTTAGGAGAAGACTACACGATGGTCGGTTTGGACTGTTGTCTCTCGTACTGATCAAGAGGTGAAGTTGCTGGGGGTTTCGAGATCAGCAAACTTAACATCAGTGGCTTCAGTAATTCAGAGTGTTACGGTCTAACTGGGCCATTACTATTAATAACTAATGCCAAGAATCTAAGGCATAGTTATTGCTGTCTTCGTTATTTTTAAGACAAAAGAAGCATATGACCTAATGCAGATAGGAGTGAAGAATTTATTTTCATTAGACTCTGTTGGAATACAGAGCATGAACTGCAATTTTGCTGCAAATTTCTCATTATATACATTCTAAGGCCTCCAAAGAAGAAAAGAGTAAAGTAAACGAGGCATCAATGGCTACAGACTAGCAATTGTTGTGCGGTCTGACTCTGCTGGAGAGAGTAAGATGATGAGCATGACTTGGTCGCAATAGACAGGATGAGAGCTTTCTCCATTTCTGCATTAGCATGCCGCTGAATCATTGAAACTATATAGTCCATGAACACCGCATCACATGGCAAAGTGATAGGTCCATCTCTCGGCAGTCCGAACTCTTCCTCAGATAATCTGAACAGCTCCTGAATGACACAATTGTTCAAGTACCATATTGGAAACGTGAAGCGCTTTTGGTCGACTGTGTAGACAGCACAGTGGCCTCTATCAGCAAGCTGCAGTTCCTTGTGTCCACCAACTTTTGGAAATGGTATTCTCTTCCTACTCATGGCAGCTACTCTCCGCCATTTTCTTGCTATCTTGAGCAGTTTCTTTGTGCTGATCATTTTCTCTGTGCTAGAATGAGAAAGAAGAAATGGGAAATCGTTCTTCAAGTCTGAGAGCTTTGAAATGCCTAATTTGTGGTGAGTTGAAAATAATGGACTATGGGGGTCACTTAAATAATGGTGCATCAGAAGACACTGCACTAATGTGAGCCACCTGGTGATGGTGCAGAGCCATGTGACTAGGGTATGGTAGGGAATGTCAAAGGTGGTGGCAATATCTGTTTCGGATAAGCTGTCAATTCATCTTCCAGTGAGTACATTTCCGTGGCTCGGGATGATTGTAGCACCGTGTATTGCAACCATAAGAATGACATAATGACGAAATTGACATATTCCCTTTATTCACATGAAGTGTCCCTTGCTGGGAAAGACAGTTTGGTGGTTTGTGATTGAAAGGAGTTGGCAAAGTCTAGGGCATGTGTGAGACATTACTGCTGGACCCAGGATGTCTCAAAGCTCACTGAAAACAAGCCCTAACATATGTGGCTCAGACTAGACGAGTCTGATGTTTGTTCCTAGATATGGGCATCACTTGATGCAATATCTGAATGACTCAAGCTTTCACTTATGTTTGTGGTCCCCTTAAAAGCATATGGAGAGTCTTCAGGTTCTAAAGATGTCCAAGGGATAAAATTTCAGCTTAATTAATAAAAGAAAATGGTGAACTCTAGGAATATTCATGTGGCAGCTTATGTCTACAGTTTACATGCATAAAATGGAAAAAATAAAATGGAATCTGTCATTAGACTATTTGTTCCCTGGGCGAATGGTTTCTTTCCTCCTTTTGGGATTGGTCCAATTTCATCAGTTCGTACTGAAATGTCTTCCAACAACCCTACAGAAGATAGGAAGACATGCACATCTCCTAACTTTGAGCTTAAAATTTATAAATTTTCTGGGTCAAGCAAAATTGCTTGCCAATGTGACCAGGAGTTTCTAATATATTATTTGATGTGTCTGTCGACATTGATACTACAAAAACTGGCAGGAATTGATTGTGGATTGCTTACCTGTGACCTTGAGCAATTTGTGGCTGATCTTATGATACATTAGGAGAGATATGGTCAATCAAGTGGGCATCCAAGCTGATCTGGACCAACTTTGCAGTTGGACTGTCTTGGAAAATAGTGAGAGAATCCTTCTCTGCAGTTATACTGTCATGTAGTCATGAGCCCCACAGAACCAAAAATCCAAGCCCTCTATCAATTTTTTCTCAACATAACCACATGGGTTTGCTACAATGTGTTTTCACATTGGAAAGATGCATTAAATGTCAAGTTGTTGGATCTCCATATAAATCGCAGGAAAGGCCAGTGCTTTCTCCAAAACCAGACACAGCACCCCAATCCACAGCAAAAAAGCAAGTTCAACATTTGTGAAGAATTACTTTGAGATGAAAAAAATGATAAGCACCAAGAAGCTGATTCAAATGGCAAGGAAGTGGCAGAAGATGGCTGCAATGGGAAGAAAAAGAATTGTGTTTCAGAGGACGAATAGCAAATCTAGTTCAGCAAATGCAAATGGATCATCGGCTGCTCAGAAGGGTCATTTCGTTGTCTATACAATGGATGAGAGACGCTTTGCGATCCCTCTCTCGTATCTCAGCAACAACATCGTAAGGGAGCTCTTCAGGGTATCGGAAGAAGAGTTCGGTATTCCGAGGGATGGTCCAATCACGCTTCCCATTGATGCTCTATCCATGGAGTACATAATTTCGTTGATTAGCAGAGGCTTGGCTAAGGACCAAGAGAATGCTCTGCTTATGTCCTTGACCAGAGGAAGCTGCTTATCATCCTCAGCTTTCAATCAAGCTTTAGAGAGCCCACAAATTCTTGTTTGTAGCTGACAGATGTAACAATACCAGTATTTGGTATATACGAAATTGGTTTTGCCATGGTATCTGCATTGATATAACTCGTTTCTCTTTGGCTTAGATCATCCTAGCGTTTTCTGATGGCTGGTTTTGACTTGGATCATTATATCTTGTCAACAGATCCACTGCAACCAAAAAGTAATATATAAGCCTGATAAGTATATAAAGCCACTTTGATAGAGTCAGTAAGACTTTTACTCTTTATATTCAATTTGTTCAGCTTTTAGCGAACTATTCATAGGACTAACAGAAGGTCTGTTGCCAGAATCTAAAAATTCATTGTTAATTGCCTTTCTTGCTATCTGATCATTGGGATTATGTTAAAGATGAAGTGGATGAACAACCTGCACCCTTAGTAGCCAGGACGCGAGCAATACTAAAATTGTGTCTGTTCTCTCTCTAAGGCAGTATATTTAGCTGGAAACACAAAGAACAGTGGTTTCTGCACTCTGTGCATCTGATAGATGCTGAGAGACAATCACCATCCATGAAGAATTGTGTGCTTATTCCTATTAAAATATCTGTCGAGCTCAATTATGTGGTTCCTTAACTACGCTTATATCAAATTCTCCCAATTGTCATTTATGCCCTTCCTAAATCGAAAGGGAGCGAAACTGAAGATTGAAGAATTCTGAAAATTAGTAATTAAGAAACTGTCTTATCTAGTCAAGAGTGCATTCCTAATGAGAGCACATTTGAAAGAATCTAGAAGTGCAACTGCAAAAATTTACTGATATTTTCTTTTTCCGTAGAAAGTGATGGATAGTGAATTATCAATCACCCAAGTTAATATGACCTTCTGAATTGTACTATCAAAGACAAAAATATTTATTGTTGACTTATTCATAAATTTGACATGAAAAGCTAGTTAAAAATATTTATTGTTGACTTATTCATAAATTTGACATGAAAAGCTAGTTGAAGTCTAGGATTTCAATCGAAAGGTATATTCTTATTGAACTTTGTCGAACTGCAAAATTTCTCTGCAATTCTCTCAATATACACATTTCAAGCCTCAACAAAAAGAAAAAAGAAAAGAAGTACGCAAAGAATTAGGGCGCGTTTGGTAACGTTTCTGTTTCAAGGAACAGTTTTTGAACAAAAACATAAAAATCTGTTTCTATTCCCGGGAACAGTTTTTGAACAAAAAAATGCGTTTGGTAACTGCATAAAATTTCTGTTCTTAAATAGAAAAAAAACAGAAACACGTTTGGTAACTGCACAAAATATCTATTCCTGAAATAGAAAAAAAAAAACAGAAACACGTTTGGTAACTGTGCAAAATGTTTATTCCAAATTTTCACAAGAGTTTATTTTTTTTATGAAGTGTAAAATTTAATAAGATATTTGATCTTAAATCAGGCAGGATTGGTAAAATCATAAATAATTCCAACAATTGGGGGAAGAACAGGCACAATTTGATGGGCACTCTTTAAGTGCGAGAGGAACGTGGACTTTAGATTTAACAAAAAACCTAATGAACAGGAAGGAAAGTGGGGCGACTGGAGAGAGAGAGAGAGAGAGAGAGAGGAGGATGGGCAATAAGTATTTCACTTAATAAGAGATCTCTACATGGACCCCTTCATACATGACATCACAATAATGAAGTAATATAGTTCATTGTCCAAATTCATCACATCGACTTAGATAAGTGATTATTTAAAAATAATATTACAAAAGTAGGAAACACAAAATCATGAAATCTCAGGCATATTGTGATCCCTTGCCATCTTATTTGCAATACTTATCCTAAGCATGTTTATCCCAGATGCCTGCTTATCCGATGTATCATCTGCAACCTCCACTTCTCCAGATTCGTATGGATACTCCGGATCGCCATATTGGGAAATTTTTTTGTCCATCCTGTTTTGATCACGAATGTAATTATGGAGAGCACAACATGCGATTACAACAAATGCTTGCTTCTGAAATGTAAATGGAGGCATATGTCTCAAAAGCCAAAAGGATAAAGACACTATTATGAACAAGAAATAACCATATTAGACATGAATGCAATGGCAACATCAAAGAATCATCCATAAAGACAGCATTGTGGTACTATGGCAGGTTAAAATAAAAGGAAGCACCTCCAAGAGTAAATGCCGGTTATGCATCTTTATCGGATTGTGATTTGAAATGCATATTTATCGGATTGATGCAGAAAGCAGGTTTTGAAGATTTTGGCGATGCGAAAAAAGTTTACAGGTATAAATAACGCCTGCTTCAATGCAAAGGCACTCCACAAGTACTACATTAAACTCGGTCTTGCAAAATGACAAGGCAAGGAAAATTGAATTACCCCGGGACAACCAAACGCAAGAGCATTTGTATGCACTCGAATGGTACCCAAGTACAGGAACAAGAAAGGAGCGGTTTAAGAAGGGTCGAAAGGATCCGAGTAGCAACATCTATTGTGCAGAATCTCAGCAATTAAAAGAAGGAAACATTGATCAGGGAACTGTTTTGAATTGAACAGGGTATTAACTGAAGATTAAGTCGATAGCTTGTCCTGTCGAAAAGCTGCACCTCCAAAAATGCTTACCACAGAGCAAGCAAATGGGTCAGGTTTAAAACCCCTCTTTATACCAGACCAAGTGAAACAACACATATACTGCAGAAAATTCTGATGCTTGTCTCATCATTAATAAGTATGGAAGGACTTACGTAACCATCTTCTCAGCTAAAGAACAAAACAACATTGCTCAATAATCAAAACCATTAATTCTTGCTGAAGCAAACATTGTCTGGTCTATAGAAAGGACTTCAAAACTCAATATGAGAACAACAATACACTAAATTTAAGCTCCGATGACTTCAGTGGGAACCTCGGCCACTGGTTCGTCAGCGGGCCTGTCCAACTTCACGCCAACATCTTCTGAATAATCACCATGGACCTATTGCAACGAGACAAACAAACATTTAGGTTACAGATTTCACAATGAATTAATAATCACGGACTACACTATCCAGATAAAAATCATTTTCATTTCATTTTAAGCACTTAATTTACTGCGATCTTTAATAACAGCTGATTAACTCTCCCTGTAGCTGATTCTAAGCAACTCTATAAAGCAAACCCAACTATAAAGCAAACTCAACCTTGTTATCCAGTCAAGCACAAATGAAAACTAAGGTTATATGCAAACCATTTTATTAAGTGCACCAAATATAGGTGCATCAAAAAAATACCAAGTGGCTTCAGATTTTCTTCCCTACAGTCTCTCGATAAAATTACTTCAACTCAACAAGCAATTATACGCGCAAACTAATTTCATTTTTTTTTCTTTCTTCCTCGTTCTGTCATTTTCCTTCATTGCTACAGTCTACCGAAGGAACTGAACCATAGAAAAGCCCTAGGCTTAACAAGCTGAAATTCTTTCTAAGCTTCCTACATCAACTAGGTAACTACAACCGACGAAATTCGAACTTACAGAAGAAAGGAAAAATTTTACCCGCCAGCAACCCTACGTACACACAGAAAAGGCCAACCCAAACGTTCAAACACGGAAGAGACTGACGGGGAAGCGGGACTGACCGTGATTTTGTCAGCGAGTTGAGCAAGATCACAAAGCCCTGACTCACTGTGGCTGCTGCACCACGACTTGGCACGTCGACGGCAAAGACACTGCGAATCGAAGTCGGCAAGCTGCGAATCGAAGATTTGTAAGACAAGGAAATAAAAGGCATAGTTAGGACAAGCCCGCACACAAAGGGGGAACGAGACTCACCTTGCGTCCAACGGAGAATCAATAGGCTAGGGGACGTCGACGGCAAAGACACTGCGAATCAAAGTCGGCAAGCTGCGAATCGAAGTCGGCAAGCTGCAAATGAAAGAAGGAGGCAGAGTTAGGGTTCCTGCCGGTAGCGAGTGAAAGAGAGAGAGAAAGAGAGGTGACAACGAGAGAGATGGAGGTCGCTTTGGGCTTGGCTGCTGGGGGCGGCGGACGGAAGTGGGAGGTTGAGAGAGGACTGGCGATGGCGGCGACGGGTACTGCGGCGGAGGGTGAGCGACTGCACTGAAGAAGGGAGAAGATGAGAAATGGAAGAGGAGGCCGTGAGGTTGTTAGGGTATACGAGCGTCTGTTCTTTTCAAGAAATAAACTTTTGTTGTTTTTGTCTCTCAAATGTGTTCCAAAAACAGAAAAGCATGTTTTTTTTACTTCTTGTTTTTGTTCCAAATCTGTTTCAGGAACAAAAAACAGATTTGGAACAAAAAAACAGAAATTTGTGTTCGAGGGAACATAAACACAATTTACCAAACAGACCCTATAGCTGCCTACTAGCAATTATTGTACGGTCTGACTTTGGTGGAGGGAGTAAGATGATGAGCACGTATTGGCTGTAACAGACAGGAAGAGAGCTTTCTCAATATCTCCGCTAGCATGCTGCTGGATCATTTTATGTCATCCATGAAATTGCATCACATGGTAAAGTCATGGGTCCGTCACTTGCTGGACCAAACCCTTCCTCGAATAATTTGGATAGCTCTAGAACAACAAAATTGTTCCAGTGCCTCAATGGA
This sequence comes from Melaleuca alternifolia, assembly GCA_019926035.1. NCBI lineage: Eukaryota > Viridiplantae > Streptophyta > Magnoliopsida > Myrtales > Myrtaceae > Melaleuca > Melaleuca alternifolia. Next base: position 41,919 of record JAGKPW010002441.1, on the reverse strand, counting down.
AACACAAACTGCTTTCAGTCGATCTTGCATATGACTAAGTGCGCTCTATCAGTAAGCTGCAGTTCCTTGTCTCGGCTAATTTTTGGTAATGCAATCCTCTCCCTACTCATGGCAGCTATTCTCTGCCATTTTCCTGCAATTTTGAGCAATTGCCTTATGGTTTTGATCTGACGGCATCCGTGACACAACGTCTTCCACGTAGGCCAAGCCCAAAAGACTATCCTGAGGAAGAAGCAAGACGGTGACCTTTTGGGATGGCTATCAACTTATCACTCAACACAACAGTTCCCATCTGATCTTGGGACGTCACAGAAACATGGAAGAAAGAATGGGAGATTGTTTTTCCAACTCCAAGAGCTTAGAAACGCCAAAGTTGTGGCGAGTTGAAGATGACGGATATTGGGGTCTGTCAAATAACCGATGCATCAGGAGGACACAGCATTAATGGGAGTCAACTGGTGATAGTAGAGAGCTATACCAGTTGGGGATGCAAGAGAGTGAGGGGTGGCGGCAATGTCTGTTTTAAATAGGCCGTCAATTCGTCTTGAGGCGAGTGCATATCCGTGGCTCAAGATGATCATAGCACAATATGTTGCAACCACATAAGAATGAGCAAATGACGAAATTTACTAATTATATACATTTTATTAAAGTAACATGTCCCTTTCTGGGGAAGACAGTTTGGTGGTTTTTGAGTGAATGGACTCGGCAAGTTCAGGGATCGTGCAAGAGATCACTGCTGAAACCCAAGAAGTCTTAGAGCTCAATCCAAAACAAAGCCCTCGTATGCGGCTCAAGCTAGCTTCACGCAATATCTGAAGGGCTCTGAGTACCCAATTTCGTGCTTCTCATGTTCCTGGTCCCCTTAAAAGGATAATGCAGGGTCTCCAGGTTCTGCAAATGTCCAAAGGATAAATTCCCCAACTATAATGACAAAAGAAAAACAAAAAGATAAATTCTTGAATTATAATAAAAGAAAAACAATGAAATTCAAAGAAGCAGGTTATGTCCACAATCTCGCATGCAAAAATAGGAAGAAAGATCTGTCAATAGCCAATTTGTCCCCAATGAATGCTTCTTTCTTGTTTTTTCCTTTTTATTTTTCAACTTGCCTAGGGTAGTGTGTTATGTGGAAATACATGTTTCCGAACACATAAGACAGCCGGAAATTCTTTCACCTAAGTAAATATTCGTTCTTTTGGTGGTGGCAGCGCGTGGGAAAGATAGAATTTGCATGTAAATCATCTATACTCCCTCCATTCATTTAGAAGGCGACATAATTTGATTGTGTTATTCTCTATCAGATACTCTAGTGACCCAACAGACAATCACCTAACGCGTCAGTTGCATCTTGGTTCTGTAAATTTCTGTTTTTGTTGGCCCTGAGAAAGCAACTTACAGTACTTCAACTCATCAACCAGACGACAAGTTCTTGTTATGTGATCAAATGTGTTTGTTGATATCGATCATATGATGACGGTCGTGGCATCAATAAGGCTCTCTGATTTCACAAACTAAAGCAATTTGTGGTTCCTGCTGCTGACTTCTGGATGTGATGTGGTTAATCTGACAAGATCCAAACTTATTGGACCCTGTATGCTGTCGAATACAATTGCAACCTCTTTATTCTGCATGTGCTCATAGCCCTACATGACTGAACTTGTCAATTATCAAAAAGCTTTTGCAAACAGAAGCACATGGGGTTGCTTCCCAAGAGACTTACCTTGAGGAAAGCGGCAAAGGATGGCAAGCTGCCTCGGTCCTCTGTTTATATAAAGAACCCAAGGCAATGTTTTCTCATCAACCAGAAGAAAAACAAATTTATTCCAACTTTTACAAGAAAATTTTCTGTCATTCCAGATTGTTCAAATTGAGTGAGAATAATAAGCACCAAGAAGCTGATCCAAATGGCAAGGAAGTGGCAAAAGGCGGCTGCAGCTGGAAGAAAAAGAATTTCACTACGTAGGGAAAATATTGGTGCCACTTCGGGAAACGAAAGCAAATTATCATGCGATCAAAATGGTCACTTTGTAGTTTACACCTCATACAACAGACATTTTGTGATCTTGCTGTCGTATCTTGGCAACGGCATAATTAGGGAGGTCTTCAGGATATCTGAAGAAGAGTTTGGAATTCCCAATAGTGGACCTATCAGGCTTCCGATCAATACTTCGTCTATGGAATATATAATCTCATTGATCGGCAGAGGCTTAGTTAAAAACCTGGAGAATGCTCTGCTTATGTCCATTACGAGCTGCAGCAGCTCATGTATAGCTTTAGATAAGGGATTTTCATTTCCACAGCTTTATCTTTGCAGCTGCTGAATGTAGTAACATGCCATAATTATGTGAATATTATAAATTATTTCATCACATGAAAATTGCTCTTTTGTTAATTCTCTTTATATTGGATCATGATTTCTGATCACTAATTTAACACTCTTTGGCCACAATTTAAGATGGTAGCAGATTTTACTTTTCCTAACTGCTAAATATATGCCAAGTGCATGCTGTTATCAAAGCTTTTCTTGTTGCCTTAATTGAAAGTATGCAGCATTTTAACCGTGATTAGTCAACATACTCAGCACGAATTTTACGTCTAGGGGGCTTCAGGTCTCAGCTCATGATAGTTTGTCACACCTAGTTGTCATATTCCAGGAAGAAAAATCTGTTATGACCTCAAAGTCACTGTCACCCGCATCTTGATTTGGAAAAGCAGCGGAACTACCGATTAAGTTCACCTATTCTCATTATCAAGAACCTTCGTTAGCACTGACACTGGTTTCATCCCTCTTACGGAATTAAAAATCTAGTCCTTCTCTAGTGAAGCCCTAAGATCAGAAACATAATGCTGGGGAGGCCATATGGGGTCAAGGGTTGGGAACTTTTCTGTATCAATATCGAGTGATTTGTGTGCTTGATCTGAATCCAACTTAGGATGAGCTGGCATAATAGCAAAACTATGTTCAATGAACCATAGAGTCAAACTCTGGGATTTCATTCTTCTGATTTCTGTTTGACCACTTACTTGGCTAATCGTCCAGTTGTTGAAAGTCAATGTAATCTTCTGCTCAATTAAGCCTACATATTCTGGGGAATTTACTCTGAATTGGTCGGCTCTCATCCATTTTTACTAGCGATATTATACAAAACTGCAGGTTTGTCTCAGTAATTTAATGTGAGTAAGGACATATCAGATCGGAGTCTTGATGATTCTATTTTGAGATATTCATTCATATTTATTGATTTAAGTCTCGGACAAACCCATTGGAAAAATATGCTATCTAGGATTTTACAGACTCCACGTTTCAGAATCATAAGCTGAGTTTATTTACAAGCTTCATCTCCGTGGTGTGGCCTAATTACGCATTAGAGTTGTTGTTATCATTAACTACAAACAAGAACTTGGAATCTGACTTTGATTATAAGATGCCATCTATGAGCACCGTCTACAAAGAATTAAATTCAGCAGAGCTTTCTCCAGTTCTTTAGCCACGCCTTGTTGGACTAGGGACACTATGTACTCCATAGCAGCTGCATCACAAGGCATGATGATAGGACCGTCGCTCGATAGTCCAAACTCCTCTTTAGACATCTCAAAGAGAATTTCGAAGATGTCGCTGCAGAGATACGACAAGGGTATCACGAACCGCCTCTCATCCGTCGTGTAGACGACGAAATGTCCCTTGTCCGCCACTGGAGATGTGGCGAGAGACTTCCCTTTGGTTTTTGGAAAAGAAAGCCTTCTCCATCCCGTGGCATCCAATTTCTGCCACTTCCTCGCCATCCTAAGTATTTTCTTGGGGCTGATCATCGTTTTTTGCTCCTTATATCGAGTTGGCTTTGGCTGAGACTAATTGACGTGCTTTGAATGATTGATACTGATATGTTATGCCTAATGAGAGTTGATGCAAGGGAAGGGGGTTTTATAATCAACTTCTGTAGTAACATTCACGAGAGGTAGCTCTCTTCATTTTAGCCTTCTCCTAGGCAAAACCACGTGATTAGTTATATCAAAGATAAAGAGCTCGAATAAGATATATACCTGACTATTGTCTGGCAGATGATGGACAAAGCAGCTCCATCGTCTCAACAGCTGGTTCATGCCTTGCAAAGCCATAGCGTAACCCTTGATTAATAAGGAAAATGGACTTATTTCCACAGTTAGAGAGACAGCTGTCTAAGATTTCTGGTGTCCTTCCCCTTCTGATAGAACTGTTACTGTAACAAATTGGCCTCCTTAAAAAATTAGGCCCAATATGGATAAGCGCATGTCTGGGTTAAGTCCATGAAGCCCATCTCTATTTCTTCTGCGGCTAGTTTCTCAAAGGAAAAATAAAACAGAAGAAATAAGAGGGAGAGGAGAGTTGGCGAAACAAAAAATAGAGCAGAACCCCGCGAGAGAAAAGCGAGGTTTTTTCTCTGCATGCCCCGGACATCTCGACCGATCTGTAAGAATTCCAAGCTTTGATTCCTTTAATCAGGTGAGCAGTGATATATCCTTTATTTAATTTATAAGCTCATGTCTTGAGAATGATAATTAAGAATTAGATAAATTAGAGATAAAAAAAGAGACATCGTATTGAACGATACTTGTAAATAGAAAGAATGATAATTAGGGTACATTCGTTTCATCAAATTGGAGTAAAAAATTTATTACCTTTTGGTTATTTGATATTGAATGATAAAGTTTAGTCTATAATAATTAGTGAGTTGATTATCCGTAAAACGAATGAAGAATCCTACATGAATAATTTAAAAAATCATGTATTTATATAACCATTGATTGGTGGACCAGTTTTACAATTTCAATTTTGAAATGGTTTTATGGCTAGCTTGAGGATTGAAATGATGATTTTATTCACGTGTCGCTATGATCTGAACCCATTGAAGGGTTGGGAGTATGCATGCTCTTCTCAAGACATCATGTTTGAGCCGAACCACTGGCCGATATAAGCAAGGGGAGTATTTTTAGGCCTTGTCACAGGTCATTACGTGGTCATAATTTAATAACAAGCATTAAAGTGATTGATAGACTAGACCACTGATGTTTATTTCGAAATTTTTGATTGAATGGATTATTTTTAATATGTATAAAGCTTTGTTGAAGTTATATAGGTCATCTTTGATCTTTTATGTATATTATATGCCGGATTTGAATAATTGTGTTTCCAATATCGTTTATAAATTCACATAATTAATGCTCAATATGCTCAAAAGAGATTGTACTGCTTATTGATCAAAGATTTACTCTTATTGTTCATCGCAATTTTGTTTCAAATTTAAAGAGTTATATCAACGGGGACTTTTGAGAGTTACATTTTGGCATAAATTGGGATAGCTTGTTATTTACTCGATATATATATATATATATATATATATATATATATATATATATTATGGGCTTCAAAGCTTCGATTCTATAGCTAACTTATTATATTATAAGATAGATAGAAGGATTTATAATTTCATGAGTGGTCAATATTGATTACGTATATGAGTCCCCATCCTTCCAAACATGAGGACAGCCATATCATTTTCCTTGTACATTGGAGTGCGACAATGAGCGCCTTAATTTCTACCGACTAGGGAAAAATAAATAATAAAGAAAAAAAAGTTCACGTGTGTTTGCAAATGCATTTTATGCTTTTCTGGTCTAGTTTGCCAATGATCAGGGAAAAAAAGGCAGAATGACACATTAGAGCAATTTAGGCAAGCGTAGGACATGAATTGCTGTTCCAAGAGCAATGGACAGGCTACTGAACAAGCAACAAATGTGTCTTAAAGCCTCAAACTAGTCCACCTTGAGCATCTGCGGTATAGAGAAAGAATTGAAGAGAAGTATGCAGCCGACATCTGCAGGGACTGCATTTTTAATATAGTGAGGTATCAAGTCACCGATAATATTCAGGAGGCAGGTAAAAATATCTGATCGCCAATCACCATAACCCTGATCTTTTTACTCATCAATTAGCTTAGCATCCCGCAACGCTTGAAAATGTGATTTACACCCTTTTTATATACATGCGGTCTCTCTCTATTGAGAAGAGCCGAAATTGCCCTCTTTGCTTGTGCACCTAGCTCTGTTAGTCGAATGCATGCCACTTCTAATCCGGTTTGTGTGTTGATTTGTTAAAGTATGCGGTGTAAAAATTTCAATCCGGATGATTTTTGTTCGGTCATCCCTGGAGAATTGTAGAATCATCTGCATTGATTTTACATCGTGGCTTGTGACACTACAAAAAAGCTGTAATTTAACTATGGAAAATTAGCGACAAAAAAAAATCCGTCGCTAATTCCGACGGAATTTGCTATGAAAAACAATATCCGTAGCTAATTAGTGATGGAAAAAAAAACTCCGTCGCAAATTTGTGACTAAAAAAATTTCGTCGCTAAATCCATCGCTAATTAGCGACGGATTTCTTTTCCATCGCTAATTAGGGACGGATTATATTTCCATCGCAAAATCCATGGCTAATTAGCGACGGAAAAATAATTCTGTTGCAAATTTGTGATGGAAAAAATCTGTTGCAAAATCCGTTGCTAATTATCTACGGATTTTTTCCCGTCGCAAAATCCGTGGCTAATTAGCGACGGTTTTTTTGCCGTCTCAAAATCCGTGGCTAATTAGCGACAGATTTTTTTCCGTCGCAAAATCCGTGGCTAATTAGTGACGGATTTCTTTCCGTCGCAAATTTAATTATATGTTCTTTGAAATCTGGCATTAGAGCGCGAAGAATGTAGTGATTTCCCTGCCTCCCGCTCGGTCATCTCACCAGTCATCTTCTCCCTGCGATTTTCTTCCCCCTCGCCCTAACCCTACGGTGCTCTCCCTCACCAAAGAAGGTCGCCTCTTCTCCGCCTCGTCGACACCTCCCTCGATTTAACTCTCTCGCTATGTCCGTCGCTCTTCATCCTCTCCGCAACCTCGAACACCCTCCCCCTTTCGCAATCGCAATCGCAATCGCGTTCTTAGTTTGTGGTTGCCAAGAGACTAGAGGAGTGTGGAATTAGAATCGGAATTGGGTATGTCGCGGAGCAGCATTGGCAATGGCGGGCCCGACTTCGATCTTCCTGAGGAGATCCTCTCGCGGTGATGCCCACCGACCCTTACTACCAACTCGATCTGGCTCGTAAGATCACCTTCATGGCCATCTCCTCCCACGTCTCCCATCTCGAGTCTGATTTACAGGTGACCTTCTTCTTCTTCATCATCTTCTTTCGCCTCCTATGAGTTGGTCCGTGTTCGTTTGGTCTGCTCGATTGTTTGTTTCAGGATTGTCACTCGACTGCTTGTTTCGATACTTTCCGTATATTAGGTCGAGATTCTTCGTAGCGTGCGGTATCGGTCGATTTTGTGGTCGGCGTTTACTCTATTTTGTTGCTTCTAATGTGGTTTCTGGGTAGTCGGTCACTAATGTTGAGGTTCGCGGACAAATGTAGCTCAGGGAAAGCTGCTATCGGAGGGTCCGAAAGGATCGAGGTCGACTGCTGTGGAAAATGAGATTGCTCGATTCAGAGCCCCGCTAGCCAGGTTCAATGATTATTCCCCCTTTTTTGTACTTAGTCTGTTATCGAATGAATTCAACGTCATTTGAGTTGTTTTATAATGATGTAGTCAGCTGAAATCATCTATGCCTCTTTGGAGATCTTTTTCTCTTTTCATGGGCTCCTCATTGAGCAAACTGGGTTGTTCATGGGTTCTCCACGCATTTTGACTTGATTCGCAGCTCATTGTTCCCTTTTTCCAATGTCCTGAAGTTGAACCGATCAAAAGGGACGCAACATGTTGGGATTTTATAGGGTGGCAACTGCAGATTCAAATGATTAGCGAATATAAGTCATTTTTGTTGTTAAGAGATTACCAGGCTGTTTTTCTAATGAATAATGAGTACATTGATTGATGTGCAAAGGTAAGGAGTCTAAGGATGTTGTCAAAATGTTAAATGGATTGAGATGCATCTTCGTTTTCTTTGTGTTTAGTTCCCCTTTGCTTGGCCTTTATTTATTTTATTTCCAATTATCATTAGAATAGAGGTCCTATTTTGCTGAATGCAATTATTCCAGGAAGAGCTGATGGAACCTTTGCATCGCTTCTGCTCTTTGCTTGTTTTCTTTTTGGATTTGAAGTAGATGAAAAGTAGAAAAAAAATTCCTTTCCCTGAAATATTTTTCTTTCTTCTTTGAATGGCTAGAGAGTTGTTCTTGTTAGTTGGCTTAGCTAGCTGCTGGTTTGAAATAAGTTCAATCCGCAAGGTTGCTCTTTGATTGGAATACTTTCCATTTCATCATGGCTCCTCTTGATGTTTTGTCTGGTCTTGTAAATTTTCATCTGATAGGAAACCTATTGACGGTCCTTGGTATTTGCAAGAACCGCTTTACCTTAGATGGAAACAATGGGACTACCAGAGTGATTGCCGATATCAGTGTATGCTTGTGAGAGAAAAGAAAAGACAAGAACTTGACCACAAACCTGTTAAATATCATGGGAAATGGTCGTTCAGGTGTGTCTATGGAATTCAGGTTTCCATATTTAATTTATTGAGGTGTGTATCTGATCATATTTGATAGCATTTATGCTAAATATTCATATGATAAATGGAATCTTTATGGCCCAAAGGGCTTTTAAATGAAGGAAATGTTTCTAGCAAGTAATTTGTTTGTCATGTTGAACTTTGCAGGTGAACTATGTGATGAATGCATTGCTTTCGATGCACATGGTAATTGCATTTTTGTGGCTGTTATTCTGGACAACATTGTTCCTGGTAGCAAGCAAGAACAGGGTGTTTATGTGTGGTCTGAACAGGAGGCTGCGAGGAGGGAGGCTGCAGTTAGTAAGGACTATGAGCTTCCATTCTGAGTCAACAAGTTCTTTAGATGGGTTAATGGGTTGGGTTCTGAGCACTGGCGCCACCAAGTGGCTAGATCATTGCGTTGAAGCAGCTGTCCATACGAGTTGAGTGTAACAACACTTGGGTTCGGCTGCGTTGTTCAACACCATATTGAAGGGGAGCAGTACTATGGTATGTACTTTTCTTGCAAAGTAGCACAACATGAGCCAATAGATTTTGGATGAGTTGCAATGTACATTTGAGGTCTCTAGAGATCTTGTTGTGTTTGTAATTTTTTGAATTGTTAAAGGTAGTTACTGAAATGTCTAGATATAGCTTATGGCAAGCTAGAAGCTCTGTTGTGGAAATTCTGTTTGGATCATCTTTTTCTTAGGCGAATTTTGCTCGGATTTTAAATGGAAATGAGTTCTACTCGGAAATATTGATTACAGCCTTGATGTATCATCTTTCTCCTAATTCTTATGATACATGTGATCTAAAAAATAGTCCTTAAATAATATTCGTTGCAAATTTTGTCGCTAAAAAATTAATAAAAATTTGTTGATAAATTCGTTCCAGAACAATGTTCGTAATAAAGTTCAAAATTTTTGTAGCAAATTAGCGATGAATTTTGATGCAAATTACAGTCTAAAAAGACAAAAATCGATGCAAATTAGCGTTGTATTTTGATGCAAATTACAATCCAAAAAGACGAAAATCGAGGTAAATTAGTGACAAATTTTGTCACAAATAATTGTTATCGACAAATTTTAGTGACGAAGTTAGCGACAAAACCAATTTTGCGACGAAAATTTAGCGACGGGAAAAAATTACATAGCTAATTAATTAGCGACGGAAAAAATTCCGTAGCTAGTTAGCGATGAATGTAGTGACGGAAAAAAAATCCGTAGCTAATTAGCTACGGATTTAGCGACGGAAAAAAATCCGTAATTAGCTACAAATTTAGCGACGGACAAAATCTGTAACTAATTAGCAACGAATTTTGTGACGAAAATTTTGTGACGAATTTTGCGATGAAATATATCCATCGCAATTTTGCGACGGAAAAAAAATCCGTAGCCAATTTAGTGACGGAAAAAGTATCCGTAGCTAATTTAGCGACGGATTTTGCTACGAAATTTTTGCGACGAATTTTGTGACGAAATATATCCGTTGCAAATTAGCGACGAACAATCAATTTTTCGTCACTAAATTTAGCGATGCCTATGTAGCGATAGAAATATTTCCGTGGCAAATTTCGTCGCAAAAAGGTTTAGCGACGGATTTTGCCAAATTTTCCGTCGCTAAATCCGTGACGAAATGACAGTTTTTTGTAGTGTGACAATCAAGCACCCACTGAGCATTTCTAGATCCTTAACCAAGGGTTCAAGGTGGCGAGAATAACATACATATTGACATTGATTGAGAACCCAAAAGCTTCATATAATCTCGAACTGTTTGCATGGGATTTTTGGCCACTCAAGCTGGCAACCAAGCTGACTAGTCCAAACTTGGGCACACTAGGCCTAAACATTTGAAGCAAGTCACTAACACTCCTAGTAATAGGAGGATACAACACAGCTGGTGCCTTGACCCTTCTATTTTTATGTAGTTAAGGTTCTTTTGCTATAGTTATGAAGTAAGTTTTTAGTGGCCTTATTTAGGCCTTTTGATGTACTCACGGCAAAACCACGGCACCCTTTCACTCTTACTTGACTAATGTCATTATGAGTGTAAGTTTTGTGATGCCGGATCATCTCTTCATGTATAGCTCCTTTGGTAAAATCAATACAAATCACTTCCCTTTATATAAAAAAAAAGAACATTTGAATAGTAACACTACGGTTCGATTAGATACAGTAAAATCTAGCCAGCGTACTCTGTGGTTGCACAGATCCGCAGGGCAGGATACAATTATCTGAGTAGCTACTGCAAAATGCTATGATGATCTAAGCCAAGTAGAAACGAAAAAGAATGGTGCTGGCAAAACTACGTTCATTCATCTTCTAAGCACTGTTATGTGTTACATCTGTCAGCTACAAACAAGAATATCTGGGTTTTCTAACGCTTGATTGAAAGCTAATGATGATGAGCAGCTTTGTCTGGTGAACGACAGGAGCAAAGCATTCTCCTGGTCCTTAGCCAAGCCTCTTATAATTAATGAAATTATATACTCCATAAATAGTGCATCGATTGGAAGCACGATTGGACCATCGCATGGAATCCCAAATTCTTCTTCCGATACTCTAAAGAGCTCCCTCACTATGTCGTTGCTGAGAAACGAGAGGGGGATCGCGAAGCGTCTCTTATCAGTTGTATAGACGATGAAGTGACCCTTCTGAGCGGCTGATGATCGATTTGAATGTGCTGAAGCGGACTTGCTGTTCGTCCGTTGGAACGAAATTCTTTTTGTTCCAATTGCGGCCATCTTCTGCCACTTCCTTGCCATTTGAATCAGCTTCTTTGTGCTCAGCATTTTGTTCAACTCCAAGGAAGTCTAAACGTTAGAGAGAACTTGCTTTTCGTTAAATTTGAGTGCTATTTCTGGTTGTACAGAAAGCATTGGCCTTTCCCAAGTTTTATACTGAGAGGGCTACTGAATTGGCATTCAATGTATCTCTTTCCAATGCGAAGTCACATGGTAAGAAAACCCATGTGATCATGTTGAGAAAAACTTCATAGAGGGTCGAGATATTTGGTTCTGTGGGCTCACGACTGCAAGATTGCATGACAGGAGGAGGATTCTCTTACTCTTTTGCAAGTGAGTTTAGCTACACAGTAGGGTACAGATCAGTTTGGTTGTCCACTTGTTTAGCCACATCCTCTCCATGACTCACAAAATCAACCACAAATTGTTGAAGGCCACAGAACAGTAGTCCACTATCGGTTCCTGCCGGTTTTTTTATTATCAATACCGACGGACAATTGAATGTTTATGAGAAATGCCTGGTACTGCTGGACCCAGAAAATTCAGAAATTTCAAGCACATAAACAGGTGATACGTTGGGTCTTCCCACCTTATGTCGGGTTGCAAGAAGACGTATTAAATAGCAGTATGAACTGATGGTTAGCACCAATGCCACAAGCAAGGTGTATGTCCACACCATCCACTTGTTTAGGCTTATCGAAAATAAGGAATGGAAGAAAGAAACCATTCATTAAGGGGATGAATAACCTAATGACAGATCCTTTTTTTTTTTTTCCTTTTTCTGCATTTAAGCAATAGATATAAGCTGCTACTTGAATTTTCTAGAAATTTCGCCATATTTCTATAATTCATATATTCGAAATCTTATCCCCTTTGACATAGCCTGCATTATCTTGTAAGGGGACCGCCAGCAGCACATGAGAAACCAAAGTTTGGATAATCCGAGCCCTTCAGATATTGCATCAAGTAATGCCAAGAGCTAGGAACAAACATCAGACTCGGCAAGTATGAGCCACATACTCCAAGGCATGTCTGGTGCGAGCTTTAGACATCTTGGGTCCAGCAGTAATGTATTGCACCTGCCCTAAATTTGCCTAGTCCACTCACTCACAAACCACCAAACTGTCTTCCCAGCAAACAGCATTGCATGTGAATAAAAGGAATCTGCAATTCAATTCCATCATTCTTATGTTGGTTTAGTACTGCTGCTATAATCATCTCCAGCAACGGAGCTGTATTTGCCGGGAGATGAATTGACGGCCTAACTAAAAGAGACAACGCCACCACCCCTGCCATTTTCTTGCAAGACAAATCACATGGATCTGCACCTTCACGAGGTGACTCCCATTAATGCAGAGTCCTCCTAATGCACCACTATTTAACAGACCCAAGTTAGTCCATTATCTTCAACTCAACAACTTTGGCATTTCAAAGCCCTCAAGATCAGAAACAACAATCTCCCGTTTCTTCTTTATCCACATTCCGACACAGAGAAAATGATCAGCCCAAAGGACTTGGTCAAGATGGCAAGAAAGTGGCAGAGAGTCGCTGCCATGAGAAGGAAAAGGATCTCATTTCCACAAGTCGATGGAGAAGAGGAAGTGCTAGCTCATAGAGGACATTTCGTTGTCTACTCAATCGATGGAAAGCGATTCATGTTCCCAATTAGGTACTTGAACAACTGCGTCATTCGAGAGCTGCTCAAATTATCCGAGGACGAGTTCGGGCTTCCAAGCAGTGGACCGATCACTTTGCCGTGCGACGCCATGTTCATGGACTACATGGTTTCAATGATCCTGCAGCGTCCAAATGCGGAGATCGAGAAAGCTCTCCTCATCTCTATCACAACCAACAGATGCTCACTATCTCATTCTCTCCAGCAAAATCATACTGGACAACAATTGCTAGTGTGCAGTTATTGAAGCTTTGTATTTCTGTGGAGAGGCTTTTAGGATATATATAACGAGAAAATTGCACACAATTCGTTATTTGTAGTTCGACAGATCCTAATGAAAACAGATCCTTCACTCTTATGACTACTAGCGTACTTTTCTCTGCTGAGCGGAGGCTCTTCGATTCCAGTTAATTCCTGTCAATTATACCCACTATTCTGTGAACTTATACACTCTAATTGCATCCTGATAGATATTAACAAGCTAAGTTACGAAGAGAATAATTCAATCATGGATCCAATCAGCTACGTAAATGTTCAAGCAAAGACAAAGTTGACTAAATGTTGCAAGCTCTCAATTCATAAACTATCTCCTTGTGGGTAGTTATATGTATGTATGTACTTATTTGATTCCATGTTTCTATTTTGAGCCACAAACTTGGACATGACCTAAACCTCAAGGACAATCTCAGGTTCTTGTGGGGAAAATTACCAAAAAAAGCTTAGAATTATTGTACGACAGTCAATTCAATTCTTAACTTTCCAATTTAACCAATTTAGTTTTAATATAATTCCTACAGTCAATTTAATTAAATATTACTGATGTAGATAGCTGAAATTGACATGGGTGCTTTTTGCATTTTATTTTTCTGCTTTTTTGAAATAAAATGTAGGACTTTTTTCTTTTTTCTTCAGAATGGGCTGATGACCTTAGCGGCCCTCGCCGGCTATAGTGAGCACTCTCAGCATGCGTCTATCATTGTTGAGGTCACAAACTGGCTAAGGGAAATAAGGAAAAAAGAAATAGGAAAGAAATGAAAAGAGAAGAAATAATTCAAAAAAATTTCTATATCAGTACTGACCAACTAGCATATGTGTTAGCAGTTTCAGAACAAAATTGGCCGGATGGACTACATTGACAAATGATCGAAAAATTTGGGACTAAATTGATCAAATTGAAAAGTTGATGATTAATTTGATACTCGTACAATAGGTGACTTAACTTGGCCACATTGGCATTTTCTCTTGACCACTTCCACCTTCTTCTTCTTCTTTTTTTTTTTTTTCCAAAATTAGAATTTTTTTTAATTGGTAAATGAATTATAAGTATCTACATATCAATATTTGTAATTTTTGATAATAATTTTTTTTGGTCAAAGAAAACTCAAAATTTGTGAGTTGTCAGATTGTAAATAAAAAGAAAAAAATACTAGAATAAATTCATAAAAAAGATAGAAATTTATGCAACATTATGCAATAATTACATTAAAAGTAAACTGTCCAATCTAATATCCAACCATAAATTCACATATACCATCGTATCTGTAGTTACTAGGAGTTAGTGAAGTAGCTAAGAGGGATGATGATATTGTCTTTCACCTTTTGCGATCATACTTAGGTTCTGTTCGTTTTACTGAAAATAATTTTTAGGAAAATATTTTTCGAATTTTCCAACGTTTGTTTCACGGAAAATAAAATAGTTAATGAAAAAAATACATTCAAAAGTAGGGAAAATATTTTTCATTTTTTTGAAAGTGGAAAACATTTTCCGTCTTCTTTATTTACCTTTAAATATCGTGGCCTCTAATAGTGTGTCTTGATCTCGCTCAAGGCTGGTAAGCCGACGATTTTTTACAAACGATCATCCGAAAATATAATCATTTTTTAGAAAAATGATTTTCAGAATTGATATATTTTCTGTGAAACGAACGGAGTATTAGAACCGAAAAATCTCAATTGTAATTAAGATGCAAAAATCGATATAGGGTAAGAAAAATACGAGAAAAAGAAAATTACATTGATAGAAATATGAGAAAATTATGCCTCGATGGGTTTTAAAATTTTAATTAAGCTATTAAGTAGTTTCACCTCGCCAAACTTTACTTCCTATAATGCCCTCGTCACATTTCAAAACTTATCACCATTTTATTTTTTGAGCTGCATCCCCCAAAAAAACCCGACATCTACTCATGATCTCTCCCACCACCCATGAGGCTTGCCGCCATCGCATCTCCACCGTGCTCACCATGGTTTCGAAGGCCGTCCCCCACCTGAGATCCAATGCCAGTGAGAATTGCTGCTGCACGAACTCGAGGCTTGAAACAACCTCGATTTAGTGGCCATGGACGAGCTACAGTGCGGAGCTTGTGCGGCTCGTAAGCCTAACCTCACATGGTCCTGCCGATCTTGAGCCATAGGCCCGGGCCAAAGCTCGCGTGGCCTCCACCGTCACGAGTCATGAACAATCTCACCCTAGATAAGCGATAGGAATGCAAGGAGTGGTGCGTAAATAGCAAGTGAGAGTAAGGGTATCACTGTCGGAATCGAGGTCATGCCATGACATCGAGCACCGGCTCGACTCAATGAAGGTAGTTCTCAATTGCTGTTGTGCCGTGCTACTATGAGTGAGAAGAGAAAAAGGGGTACGAAACACGATTATAAAATAACTACGTTTTTATCTTGATTTTTTTTTTCGTAATATCAAAAGTCTCAAATTATAACTATTGTGATGCATTCACGCTAAACTCTTTTTTTACGACATAAATGATTTTAAATTGTATTTGTGTGATGTATTTATTCGCTAGATGAATTTTCAAGTAATACCATGTCATACATAAACAATGCTTATGTCAACATCGGTTACCTTTCGACATTCATATTCTAATGAAATTTTGATAAGACGTGAATGTATCATAAAATTACGAGTTTGCAATTTTTGATAGTTACAAAAAAAAATTAGGATAAATATGCCAGAGTATGCATAATTTGATATTTTCGTTGTTTTCTTCCTTTTTTCTGGGAGGATTTTTGGATCAAACAAAGAGGCGTGTGCCCCAGTGTCAATCATGGCTATGACAGTAATGGGTTTGGAATATTTTGAGAGGAAGATTTTGACAGGAAAGTATGGTGGAAGATAATGTGCATCTTGGGAAAGAATTTGAAAACTACCATTAAAGCAGCCCAAGCAAGACTTACTATATCCATGTAAATTATGTCCCCTATCTCTATGAAGGAATTATTTCATTATTGTTCACTAATAATAGTGGAATCACTAGTGTAGAGTCAAAAAGAGATTCTGACAACTTCTTTTCAACTCCTTTCATTGTAAAGGAAAGAAAAAGGAATAGGATATTCTAGACTTATGACTTCTCTCAAATATCAAACAAAAGAAAGAAACAAACATAAAATTATTCATAGATCTTTACGATATAATCTATCTGATTCAGAAGGGAAGAACTTGTATCGGTATCTCAATTTCAATTCAAACATGGGTTTGATTCACACTCCATGTTCTGAGAAATATTTACCATCCGAAAAGAGGAAAAAACGAAGTCTTTGTCTAAAGAAATGCTTTGAGAAAGGAGTAGAAGGTCATATCTTTTTAGTTTTTTTTAATGAGTCTGTTTTTATGTTATTTCGTACTATACAATTCCGTTGTTTGTGGGATCATTTTCTCAAAAACTTATCGATCCGATGTCACATTCAGTAAAGATTTATGATACATGTATAGGATGTACTCAATGTGTCCGAGCCTGCCCAACAGATGTATTAGAAATGATACCGTGGGATGCTTAAGTGACACAATAAAAGCTTTTTCTATTCTTTTATTAACTGATTTATGTATCGGATTCCATTCGCCCCATGGTTGGAGTTGGTCTGGCCATTTGGAATAGAGGATATCATCAAGGGTAAAGAACCCTGAATGGGATGAAGTTGGTTGGGTTGGGTCCCTTGGATGCACAACTTCGAGTTCTGTGGTATCCTCATTCATTGTTCGTTCGGGTTTGATTGTGTCGTAGCTCTATAATTTGTATTAGGTTTATCGTTGGATGAACTGCATTGCTGATATTGACTTGACTGCCAGATCATAATTGCTCTAGTGAATAAGTAAATAAAATAGATGGGAGATAGAAGAAAGAAAAAGAAACTAATTAGAAACATCTCCCATAGGTTCACTAATTACTTGACTATTGGCGGGTTTCTTTGTATGTGTCGTCCGGAAAGAGGAGGTCTTCTTCGTCTGGAATGTACGGAATGGGACATAGTGTCTCATCTGATGGTTCCTCATCAATGGAGAAGATTGATTCCAGATCATCGTCAGCAACGGTAGTATTTATATCATTCGTGGGTGCGGCTAACTCCCCATGAGGTAACTCTATAATTTTCCATGGTAAAAGAGCCCCTAACCAATTTGAAACAAAAATAAATAGGAACATAGTTCCAATAAAAGGAACCCATGGACCATATTCTTCTCCAATCTGAGTTTTGCTAACGTCTCGAATGAATTCAAGGACATATTCGAAGAAATTCTGACTGTCATTCGGAATGGTTTGTGGATTCCGAACAACTATACTGGCTGAACCTAATAAGATAGCAATTACAACCCAAGAAGTAATAAGTACTTGGCCATGAACTTGAAAACCTCCTATTTGCCAATAGAAATGTTGGCCTACTTCCACACCCGATATATCGTATAACCCTTTTAGTGTGTTGGTGGAACATGATAAAACATTCATATTGCCCTCTGACAGAAATAGAACTTTAAAGGAAATTATTTTGATTCAACCATCTCTTTTTCGACTTGCTTATTTAAATTTTCTATTTTGGATACGAACTAATCACATAATATCCCCATTAATTTGGATCTCTTTTATTTTATGCGATTCAAGAGTAGTAACCGATTCCAGAAATTTATGGAGTTCCAAAAAGAATTTATTTTTATCTTATTATTAATCAAGGATTTCGTATATAGCTAGAACAACCCTCACAAATTGCAAATACTAATTTGTTAAGAATTAATCGGATTGAAGCTATAGCATCATCATTTTCTGGAATCGAAATATCTGCAAGATCCGGGTCACAATTTGTATCAATTAACCAAATTGTTGGAATTCCCAAAGTGATACATTCTCAAAGAGCCGTATATTCTTCTTGTTGATCAACAATAATTACAATATCAGGTAACCCCGTCATATATTTAATCCCGCCCAGATATGTTTGCAAGTGAGATAATTGTCTCTTCAACATAGCTGCGTCTCTTTTCGGAAGACGATTGAGTCTCCCCGTCTTTTGTTCCGTTCTCAAGTCCCTGAACTTATGAAGTCTCGTTTCTGTAGTGGACCAATTCGTTAACATATCACCGAGCCACTTTTTATTAACATAATGACACCGAGCCCTTATTGCAGCCCGTGCTACTGAATCAGCTGCTTTATTCTTGGTACCAACAATTAAAAACCGTTTTCCCCTACTTGCTGCATCAAAAACTAAATCACAAGCTTCTAATAAAAAACGAGCAGTTTTAGTAAGATTTGTAATATGAATACCTTTACTTTTGGCAGAAATATAAGGTGCCATCCTAGGATTCCATTTCCTAGTACCATGACCAAAATGAACTCCCGCTTCCATCATCTCTTCCAAATTGATATTCCAATATCTTCTTGTCATTTCTCCCCCCCCACTTCCACTTTTTTTTTGAAAAAAAAAAGCGACGAGGTTGCCCTGAACTAAATAATTGTTTCGATGGAACCTTTTCTTCTACCGACGATTGGCCGTGTCGATGTCGATACACAATCCAAACCCCTACCCTCTATTCGTTATTATCTTTATTTCGATTACCACATAAATTGACCATAAATAAAGAGTTTTTTTAATTAAAATTAAAAAAGTATGAATCCACTTTTAGGAATCATTAAATCCTCGAAATGATTGTTCTGATGTATCATCAAACTTCTTTGAAATAGAAGAATCAAATAATTCTCTATGGTGGAACAAAATATCTCTGATTTCCCCCTCGAAAAAATTATTCTTTTTGGTTTTCAAAGGAATGTTCTTATGTTGCCTTGAACGATGCACTAATCCTTTGAATCCGGTACCAACGGGTATCATCCCCCCTATAACAACGTTCTCTTTTAGGCCTTTCAACCAATCGATACGGCCCCGGAGAGCAGCTTTGGCTAAAACTCAAGCAGTTTCTTGAAAACTCGCTTCAGATATGGAACTTTGAGTATTCAAAGATGTCCTTGTTATTCCCAATAGGATGGCGCGGTAACAGATCGATTCTTCCAAAGCGCGCCCCGTTCGCGCCGCTCGCAACAATCCAATTAGTTCTCCAGGTAAAAAAACATTAGACATTCCATCCTCTGAAACCAACACCTTTGATGTTATTTGGCGTACAATAATTTCTATGTGCCTATTATGGATTTGCACCCCCTGGGATCGATAAACCTTTTGGATCTTATTAACCAAAGATATACGACTTTGCACTATAGTTAGCTCAGCCCCAATCAAGAATTCCCAAGGAATTCCAAGAATTTGTTTTATATGCTCGTTCCAACCCTCAATTCTTTTTTCTAGGTTCATCGATATTGAATCAATTGAACGCACTTCTAACACTTGTTCCACTTTGGGAAGACCCTGGGTTATATCACCGGATCTCGATTTTTCATATATAAATGTAACTAATGTATCTCCTTCATAAAGGATTTCTCCATAATGACCATGAACAGTTGCTCCTGGAGTGGCCAAATAAGGCTTGGCGGATCTTATTACTACAGAGTCAACTTGAACAATCAAAACTTGACCCGATTTGAGATGGGGTCCGTTTTTGGCTATACATACATGTTCACAAATAAACTGTCCAAGACTCATTATTGTGGATCTTTCTTCAAAATAATTATGATAATAATTATGATGGAGAAAATACCAATTCAAATTGAATGAATTCAAAACGATGTTACTGCATGAATCGGGATTCCAAATTCTCCCATTTTCATCCATTAAATAATAGTTAATTACTTGAAAAGTCTGTTTTAAATTTTCAAGTTGCAAATATTTAGTTACCAAAATAGGATTATGAGTTATTAAATAGTCAAATGAATAAAAATTTAAAAATGGAAGGACTGTTCCTAAAGGACCAATCGAATTCCTAATTTTAATTATAGGGTCTTTTTTAATTGATTCTTTTATCACATTGTGATATTTTCCAGCGTTGAATGGACCCATTCGGAAACAATTTGATGATGACATAATTATCAAAGATGGGCATTCCCTATTTTTATTTAACAACGTGCGAATAGTTCCTTGATTTTGTCTAAGTGATTGTTGAATTTTTGTCTTGGAATAAAAGGGATTGCTTTTGGTGCGATCTGACACATTATCTGAATCTGAGATCAATCCTGATCCCGAGGGATCATTCCTTTTTCGGAGATACGAAATAGGGAATTTCACCAAGTCAATTCTTAGGAAATCTCGAATAAGACCATTTGTACTTACTTCAACAAAGGAAGTATGAGCCTCTTCGATAGAAGAACTTTTTTTGTCTTGGTCCCAATTCAAAATTAAACAAGTCCGAACTAATTGAATACTTGTATCAGAAATTCCCCGAATTAGTTTGCCATTTCTGTAAACAATATAATTGACAACTCGAAGTTGCATATTATCCCTTTCTTGTAACATATCCGAGGGGAAGAGTGTTGCTAAATTTATACCGTCCGATATTTCATATGTCATGACGGGTCGAACTAAAACAAAATACTTTTTCTTAGTAGGTGTGATCCGTTGAACATAGATCCAATTTTTCAATTTTTTGGATTCCTTAGAATTTGTTTTTCCTGTTCCTGGGGGTATCAAGATGCCACTGTGTCGGGATATCTTATCTGTTTCTCCAGGAAAATGGATATCTCCAGAAAAGATTTTCAGTTCAATCCTTTTTTTTTCTCTTCACTCGGACTAATCCGCCCACTCGGCTTCTTGTATTTAAAGCGATTCGTGAATCTACTCCAATTAGAATATTGTTCCGTACCATTATCGAAGAAGATTCAGGTAAAATATGCACTTCTTCGGGAATGAAAAAAAATCGATCTAGTTTCATTTGGTATTTTTGCTTAAATTCTTTGATTCCTCGATACTCAATCAAATCCTCTTTTTTAACGATTGAATGAACCCCTAAAGTCCCATATTTAGTAATTCCCGAACTCTTTCTTCTGTATCGAGGATTATCGAAATAAACAAGAATACTATTTCTACGTAAAATGCCATTGATCGATAGTTCAATCGAGATACCTGAATGAGGCATTAATTCTTTCTTTCGTTCTTGAATCGAGTGGAGTGGAAGGAGAAATCGATTTCTTCGCCTTTTTGCCAATAAATCAGAATTCTCGTGGAAAGTAGTAGGATATTTGAGATTACAATGAACAATAGATATGATTCGATTAAGTTCTGAATAATCAGGAATCCTATCTTCTTTTATTTTACCAGAAAAATCAGAACTACATAATTCGTATCTCATTTGATCATTATTCACTGATAGACTCGAAATAGATCTTCGTTCTCTTTCTCTCGAACGAAGATTCATTTGGTCTTGATCCTTGTAGAGTGAAAAAGGGACTCCATTGGATCTGCACGAACCCCCTGATAATATCCATAAATGGCTTGTTTTTGGTAAAAGATGGACATTACTATATGTAAATTCAGGTGCATGGTACACATCGGTACTCCAGTGCATTTCTCCCTCTGATTCAGAATAAATATGTTTTCGAACCCTCTCTTTCAAATTGAAAGTGTATGTTCCCGCGCGAATTTCAGCAATCACTTGTTCTGATTCTACATATTGATTATTTTGAACCAAAAGAAAACTTTTTGGTGGAATAGTCACGTTATGTAGAATATCTTCACTCCCAACATTGGGAGGCTCATTACTTCAATTCAATTGATATAATGAAAAATCATTTCACCTTTTTAGTTGGAACTTTAGGTGGTTCTCGAAAAAAGATAGCGAAAAAAATTATCCCTAGAGTCGAGACTAAGAGGAATGTATAAACCAATGCTTCCATAAATTCGATCGTGCTTTACAATTATAGCTTCCATACCTGTTCTGTTTATTTGGGATTATCTCACAAAGAGCAAGACAAAAAAATAAAGGAAAAAGATAAGAGAGAATTCTTGTATCAGACTACTTGTCTTCTTGTAGTTGGATCTCCAAGTTTTTGGAATGTTCCAAATTCCACTTGAGCATCCAAATCCGGGTCAATACCAGCAAAAACATCTCTGAACAAGGTTCTAGCACCATGCCAAATGTGTCCGAAAAAGAAGAGCAAAGCAAACGAAGCATGTCCAAAAGCAAACCAACCCCTTGGACTGCTACGAAAAACACCATCGGATTTCAAAGTAGTACGATCTAATTCAAAAATTTCACCTAATTGGGCACGTCTAGCATATTTTTTCACAGTAGCAGGATCACTATAACTGACTCCATTGAGTTCCCCACCGTAGAACTCAACAGTTACACCTACTTGTTCAACACTATACTTTGACTCTGCCCTTCGAAAAGGAAGGTCGGCTCGAACAATTCCGTCTCCGTCTACCAAAACAACAGGAAAGGTTTCAAAAAAAGTAGGCATACGACGTACAAAAAGTTCATGCCCTTCTTTATCTCGAAAAATAGGATGTCCTAACCACCCAACAGCTATTCCATCCCCGTTGTCCATTGAGCCCGCTCTGAATAATCCCCCCTTTGCCGGATTATTACCGATATAATCATAAAAAGCTAGTTTTTCAGGAATTTTAGACCAAGCTTCTGATAAACTTTGATTTTTGGCTAGCCCAGCACCAACTCTTCGATATATTTCTTGTTGGAAGTATCCCTGATCCCATTGATAACGGGCGGGACCAAATAATTCGATAGGGGTAGTTGCGAAACCATACCACATAGTTCCAGCAACAACAAAAGCTGCAAAAAAGACAGCAGCGATACTACTGGAAAGGACGGTTTCAATATTGCCCATACGTAATCCTTTATATAGACGTTGGGGCGGACGGACACTAAGATGAAATAGTCCCGCTAATATGCCTAAAGTACCTGCTGCAATATGATGAGAGGCTACTCCTCCTGGAACAAAAGGATCAAAACCTTCTACACCCCACGCTGGATTTACAGGTTGTACCTTTCCAGTTAGTCCATAAGGATCGGACACCCATATTCCAGGACCATACAATCCTGTTACATGAAAGGCGCCAAACCCAAAGCAAGCCACCCCTGAAAGAAATAAATGAATTCCCCAAATTTTTGGCAAATCCAAAGAAGGTTTTCCTGTACGCTCATCGCAAAATATTTCTAAATCCCAATACACCCAATGCCAGATAGCTGCAAAGAAGCACAAGCCAGAAAACAAAATATGTGCACCGGCCACGCCTTCGTAACTCCAAATACCCGGATTCATTATAGTCCCTTCTGTAATACTCCAGCCGCCCTAGGAATTGGTTATTCCTAAACGAGTGATGAAGGGTATAACGAACATACCTTGTCTCCACATTGGATCAAGAACGGGATCAGAGGGATCAAAAACTGCTAATTCATATAGAGCCATCGAACCGGCCCAACCAGCAACCAAAGCTGTATGCATTATATGGACAGAAAGCAAACGACCGGGATCATTTAATACGACGGTATGAACACGATACCAAGGCAAACCCATGTAAATACCCCTTTATAAATGAAAAATAGACACTATGTAACTTTATTGCATTGAAAAAAAAGATGCTATGGACCTCCCCCTTTCAGGGGATTATCTCGGAGAAAGGATTAATATTTGTTCTATTATTTTTTTTAGTAAAAATGGAACAATTTCGGTTCGTAGGAACAAAGAGAAGCAGATCTATTCTATATCCGATAAGTACCAATACGCAATGGGGGTTGATCCCATTTTCTATGAACGAATGCATACATATTTATTAATCATCCAAAACACCTATTCGTAAGAATTTTTTTCCCAATATATGGATAAAATATTTTGATCATTTCTTCGCATGTACCTGCAGTAGTATTCAAGTAATGCCCTTTGATTTCACCTGTTTCAGACTGTGATTTAAAAATGGCTTCGGCACAAAATAAGAAACGGTCTCTCCAACGCATAAATGGTTGTGAGTTCACGTTCTCATCATCTTTCGTAAAATCAAGTCCACCACGAAGACATTCATAAACTGCTCTACCGTAATTCTTAGCAGATAACCCCAATTTAGGTTTAATAGTACATCCTAATAGGGGACGACCATACTTGTTCAATTTATCTCTCTCAACTTGGATGCCATGAGGCGGGCCTTGGAAAGTTTTCGTATAGGAAGGAGGGATTCGCAGATCCTCCAAACATAGAGCGCGAAGGGCTTTGAACCCAAATACATTACCCACAATGGAAGTAAACATATTAGTGACAGAACCTTCTTCAAAAAGGTCTAAAGGGTAAGCTACATAACATATATATTGATTTTCTTCTCCC
>JAGKPW010002441.1:7500-10000 GCA_019926035.1 Melaleuca alternifolia | reverse complement strand
CTCTGAATTTGAAAGTTGTCACTTAGTAGGTTTCCATACCAAGGCTCAATCTAATTAAGTCCGTAGCGTCTACCAATTTCGCCATATCCTCTTTCTTTTTATTTATGCTGAAATCCTGCATTTATTCGAATTCGATACCGATCTTTTCTTTTTCTATATAAACTATAGAAAAAAGCGTTGCTTGTTCTTTGGATTTCTTGCCTATCTTCTTTAATCTCTATCGGAGACCCACATTTGATCCAATCAGAAATAATTCTATTATTTCTGTATCCGCAATTCAATATAGATGGATATGATATATATCATATAACATATATATGCCCCTTTTACTCTCATTTTTCTCATGTAATTTGGAATACTCGAACGGTCGATACTTTTTTTTTTTTCTGAATGACAATAGAGGAATGTCTCATTCATTATGGTTCGGAATGCATTTCTCTTTATTGCATTTTTCATTTTTCTTCTTATCTTATCCTTTCCTTTTCCTTAGAGTAGAGTGGACCTTCTTATAAGATAACTCAAAAAAAAATCGAAATTGGATATTGATTAAATTGTATTGTATATTTAATACACATTAATCATTTAGAATAGATATAACGAATTATTTCATTAATTATTTCATTAATTTATAAATAGAACATAATTCTAATTATTTAGAATTCTAATACTATATAAAAATATTAATCAATTTAGATAAATATTATCTATTATATATAACTAACAACTATTAATGTTAGTTAGAAATACATATTCTATTTTAATTTGAATTGGTATTGGTAGTTAAAAATGACTATTCTAACGATTAGAATTTCTATTTTCTAGAATGTAGAATAAGATTCTAATCCGAATATTCTATATTCTAGTTAGTATTTCGATTTAGTTCGATTCTATTTCGAATTTTTATTTTATAGAGATGATATAACAGTAAATTCAATTAGGTAATAAAATATTAGTGATAATATAAAAAGTAATATAATTGAAATTGAATTAGTAAAAAAAAAAGAAAAAAATGTCATTTGATTAATTCAAAAATGAAAAAGAGAATCTTATTTCTTATTATCTAATTAATATGAAAATATTAAGTATTGATAAACATATAATTGAGAAATAGATCAAAATTCTATATCACTATATTAATCCTTATATTCTATATAATCCCATATTTTTTTGGATATTCTACTTTTTTATATTCAATATTCAATTCATATGAATCCATATTCATTATGAATAGTTCATATTAATAGAAAAGATCCCAAGAGTTTACTAAATTCCTATGCATGTACATGTACAATTTCTACTATTTTTTAGCCCGCTTAGCTCAGAGGTTAGAGCATCGCATTTGTAATGCGATGGTCATCGGTTCGATTCCGATAGCCGGCTTTTTTTATTTGTTTTGCTTTTTCTTTTTATTCATTTATCATTTAATTTAGTTCAGTTTTATTTTAGGTTTATGAAACTTCAAAAAAAAGGAGTCTTTATGTCGCGTTACCGAGGGCCTCATTTCAAAAAAATACGCCGTCTTGGGGCTTTACCAGGACTAACTAGTAAAATGCCTAGAGCCGGAAGCGATCTTAGAAACCAATCGCGCTCTGGGAAAAAATCTCAATATCGTATTCGTTTAGAAGAAAAACAAAAATTGCGTTTTCATTATGGTCTTACAGAACGACAATTACTTAAATACGTTCGTATCGCCGGAAAAGCGAAAGGGTCAACAGGTCATGTTTTACTACAATTACTTGAAATGCGTTTGGATAACATCCTTTTCCGATTGGGTATGGCTTCGACTATTCCTCAAGCCCGCCAATTAGTTAACCATAGACATATTTTAGTTAATGGATGTATAGTAGATATACCAAGTTATCGCTGCAAACCACGAGATATTATTACGGCGAGGGATGATAAAAAATCGAGAGCTATGATTCAAAATTATCTTGATTCATCCCCCCATGAGGAAGTGCCCAAACATTTGACTCTTCATCCATTTCAATATAAAGGATTAGTCAATCAAATAATCGATAGTAAATGGATCGGTTTGAAAATAAATGAATTGCTAGTCATAGAATATTATTCTCGTCAGACTTAAACCTAACTAAAATAAGAAGGGTTCGGACAATTTGACCCTTTTTGGGTAAGTAAAAAAGGACGTAAGATAAGGGGATTATCCAGGGATTTTTCTCCCATTAATGTATCATAATCAGTAGGGAGATTTCATCCCTTGTCCCCTCTTTCCAGTATTTGACGTAATATAGAAATGAAATTAGGAATATCGAATCTATATCAAAGAAAGTTTTCACTTTTGGAATCAGGGTATGCGTTGTTATTTGATACATTGTGATTAGTAACATTGATAAATTATTTTAAGGTACGGAAAGAGAGGGATTCGAACCCTCGGTAAACAAAAGCCTACATAGCAGTTCCAATGCTACGCCTTGAACCACTCGGCCATCTCTCCTACATAATAATTATGTCCCAGCAACCGAATGAATGGTGAGTCATTCAT
>JAGKPW010002433.1:27500-35000 GCA_019926035.1 Melaleuca alternifolia | reverse complement strand
AAAATCCATTAGATAATGAACTATTGGTTCTAAGCCATCTCTGGCGATGAACCAACAATTCGAAGTGCTTTTCTTGCGTATTCTTGATAAACCAGCGTTATATATAGATGTAGGGGGATCTGTTTGGGAAGTAAGAAGCCCCTTTGACATCTCTTCATCTTCAAAGAATTCTCGATGTGAAAACACAGATACAAAGGGCTGATCTTTGAATAGGAAAAAGAGTGGATCTGCAGGGTCCCAAATGAATTGGCTTATTCGAAAAAAGCCTTGCTCTTTGGAAGATCTATCTCGTGTCTGGTACTGCATGGTTCCACTCTGCAAGAACTCCGAATCATTCTCTTGAAGCTCCTCCTTTTCATCATAAATGATCCGCTTGCCCCGAAATGACCTAGCCCAATATTGAAATCCCAATGAATTGGGCCTTTCGATACAATCAAATAGAAAGCCCCAAGGGCGCCATGTTTTAGGAGCCCAAACTATGTGATTGAATAAGTCCTCCTCTATCTATTGCGGGTCGAGGACTCATTCTCCTTCCCCTTCTTCAAACTCCGATTCGTATTTTTCATAGAGAAATCTCTTATCAACGATAGAATAAGATCCATTTTGCATCATATCTAAGGGATTCCTTGGTTTGGGCCAAAGAAGCAATGTCACTCGATCATTATCAAACTGATTGTAATCTTTTTCTGTCCGCGAGGATCCCACCAGAGCGCCTTCTACTTCTAATAGGCCATGAACTAGATCAGAATCATTCTCAACGAGTCCATAAGAAGTGATCTCATTTTTTTCATCGGGTCCGGGTAGAGACCAAAGGTCTTGAGCGATCGATCCGGCATAACTACTCAAAAGATAAAGAAGTATAATTTCTTCATGCTCGTTCCAAGTTCGAAGTATCATTTGTACAAATAAGAATCCCCTTCATTACATGATTTCTTCTTCATATAGATAGATATAGGATCTATGGGGCAATTACTTAGAAGTACATTTTGTGCAACAGCCCTTCCTATCTGATAGAAAAGGATCCCATGATCCTGAACCGATCTTACCTGGGATCGCAAATCCCAAGTTTGTCTGTGAAGAGCAGATCTAATTGTATTAGTGTCTAGAATTGATTTCTTCTGTGTAATACTAATCGATAGGGCCTCATTGGTAAGTGCTATAAGATCTCGTACATTGGAACCCATGGTTATGGACCTGAATCCATTAGTATGGAACACTTTCTTTTCCAAGTGAAATCCCCTAGTATATGAAAGGGTGAAAAAGTGCTTTCGTTGTTGTGGAATAAGAAGCCTTTGTATCTTAATGCATGTATTTAATTTATTCGGAGCTATTAGAGCGGGATCCACTTTTTGGGGAATATGAGTCGAAGCAATAACAAGAATATTTTGAGTGGAGCATCTTTCACAATCCCTGGAGAGATAGTTCACTAATAGACCGAGGGATAAGTAATTCGACTCATTCACATCCAGATCATGAATGTTTGGAATCCATATTATGCAAGGAGACATTGCTTTTGCTAATTCGAATTGAAGGGTAATATAAAATCGGTCTATTTACGGCATCATATCCATAGTTAGCGCATTCATCCTAGTTAGAAGCTCCAGCTCCGTATCAAGGTCACGATCAATATCGTCACTATCCTCAATATCGATATCAGCAATAAGAAAAATTTTAGACTTGTTATCCAGGAACTTGTTTAGAAATACTGTAATGAAAGGAACATAGGAGTTTGTCGCTAGGTATTTGACCAAATAGGATCGTCCAGTTCCTATAGAACCTAGCACTAAAATACCCCTAGAGGGGGATAGGGCTAAGCGGAGCGAAAAGGGGTTTCCATGAGATGTGAAATGAAAACTATTAGCCCCACACGAGGTTTGTGAATAAGTGATTGTCTGATAATGAGCAAGGAATTTCCGTCTTTCTGCTAAACAGAATGTATTGAACTCATAATTCATTAGATACTTTTTATGAATGTCAACTAAGTATCGTAAGTAAATTGCTCTCGGTTGTTCAGTCATTTGATAACCAGAGTCATTCTTTGATAAATGATCACTATGAGTCAAACTCAATAGAATTTGTTCAATCCTTTTTTTTTGTCGTTAAGGTGGAAAACTGAACCAAGAATTCTCTTTCTTTATCATCAATCGAATCACTGTTCGCGACCCAAGACTCTATTTTATCATCAATCCAATCACCGTTCACATTTTTTCTTTTTCTTATCAATGAATAGATCTCTTTACTTGTATGACTTAGATGTCTCGTCTTTTTCGAAAAAGTGATTCGATGGATGGGATTTGGTATGATACTTATGAGATTGATGATATCGATGAGATTGATATTCAAATATTTCTTCTTAGAACGTATTGATTTGACCCCATAAGCGGGACCACCCCACCAAAGCATGTTGCCGCCAGAAGCAGAACCCCATATTTCTTCTAGAGAATCTCCTAATTTTTCCAGAGCAACTGGAAAGAGATTCTTTAACCAGAAAGAATTCAGTTCAGATGTAGGGTACCTATCCAGAAGTTTTCGCAACTCCATCACGTATGATGGAATCATCCAAGATTTGACCTTTTCGGACTCTGTCTGTAACTCACTATAGGCTCGGGAAACAAAGAGAAGATGTGTACGAACGATATATGTAGCAACAAGAAGAAGGAAAAAAATTGAATAGAGGAACTCCCGAACATTTGGAGATCTCATATGGGTCGATATCAATGGTGACTCATTATTTCGATGAATCATTTCTTCGGACAGAAGAAGATTATGTGAACACTTACTCGAAATCTCACTTATCAGATTCCATTGTGGAAGACAGAATTTTTTCTGAAGAATTTGCCATGATATACCTGATCCATGCATAATATCATGAAAAATGGATACAATTTTTTTACTGCTACTTAGTATCGGCAATAGGTCTGAAAATGTATCT
This sequence comes from Melaleuca alternifolia, assembly GCA_019926035.1. Lineage (NCBI taxonomy): Eukaryota > Viridiplantae > Streptophyta > Magnoliopsida > Myrtales > Myrtaceae > Melaleuca > Melaleuca alternifolia. Next base: position 32,068 of record JAGKPW010002433.1, on the reverse strand, counting down.
AAAAATATCCAATTTAGATATTTGTACCCTGTCAAGGTAAGGAACAATGGCATATATGTTTGGAATAGATTCCATTTTGAGAGAGTTGAAAAAGCACTATCTCGTTGAAAGGTTCTATACATCTGTCCTTTCTCAACGCATTTCTTTAGACAAAGACTCCGTTTTTTCCTCTTTTCGGATGGTAAATATTTCTCAGAACATGGAGTGTGGATCAAACCCATGTTTGAATTGAAATTGAGATACTGATACAAGTTCTTCCCTTCTGAATCAGATAGATTCATATCTGAAAGAGGTTGACAATAAGTTCTTTCAAAATTGACTATTTGTCCCTCTGTTAGAGGTGTTCCAAAAATGTCTGCGATAGAGTAAATAGCTCTACAAACTAATGGATCGGATCGAATTGCAAAATGGAAAGATTTGTACAAGTTAGACCTTTCGTCACCACTTTGTGGAAAATTGTTAGGTATGAATATGTTAGATACCAGTGACTCGATTGGTGAAATAGTATCTCTCTCCAAAAAAGCGTATTTTTTTTTATCGCCGCACAAAGAAAATATTTTGTTGCGAATGAACAAGATATTGAGGAATTGTCCATATGTAAAATCATAATTATTGATACGGGCCCTTTCCACATAATAGGGAAATCTTTTGTTACAATAGAAGTAGAAGTGATGTGGATTATTCAAGAATCGAAGTCGATTTGCTTTATAAAAAGAAGATATCAATGAACTTCTATGAAATGGTTTCACGGGATTCAACCAATTGTCTTGATCGTGGGATATCATTGAGAAATAAGAATCCGTGTTATCAAAAGATTTCCTGCGATTATTTCTAGTATGGAATGAGTCAATCATCCACTTTGGTATCTTATTGAACAAAAATGGTGATATTGTTCCTCCATTGAACAATAATTTCGATTTTTGGGAAGTATCATGATCATCCAATAATAATGGTTTCCATTTTTTCAAATGAACGATTTGAAGACCTATTGATTCTAACAACTGATTGCAGAGTTGATCATTCGAACCTTTCAATTCATAGACGTGGATCTCGGACCTATGAATGGGGGTATTCCCGAAACTCACAAAGAAAAAAGGAAGTGAGTTAGACAAAAAAAGAAGAAACTTGGACAAAAAGAGAAGTAACTTGGACAAAACAAAACGAAGTGACTTAGACAAATCTTTTTTGTCGATAAACTCAGACCAATCAATCGAATATTGATTAATACGTAATCGATCTAAGACTACTTGAAAACGGCTCTTCTGCTTAGAAACGAAATGTTCCAAATGTTCTTGGAAATTCTTGCTCCCATTGGACCATTTGTATCTATATGCATTAGGATCCCGATTCACGGATCTCTCGGTTCGAGAAAAAAAAAAAGAGGATCGAACCATTTCTTCCGACTCTTTTTCAAATTCGATAAATGTTGGTTGATCGTATATTTCATTATAGTTCTATGATTCAAAGTATCATTTCCTATTTGATCCCTTTGAATTCCATATTTGAAGTTGCGATCGGATCTATTCATTAAAAAGAATCGATTCCATACATTTCTTATGTACCCATAGGTGCTATATTGGATTTGAATCAGATTTCGGATCCATCTATATTGATTGACTGCATCCATTATGTTGTTGCTAGCAAATACCACTATTTTTGGTTTTGGATCTTCCAAATCATTCCCGCAGGAGATCCGGACCCATTTTTTCTGATCCTTCGATAAAAAGATTCATTCTCTTCATAAAAAAGAAGAGGTAGAACCAATAAAGATTTTTTTTTCGATTCATCCCTGGAGTTGAATACCTCATTCAAGAATTGTTTTTGATCCAATACGTAAGAATCCATAGAAAAGGCAAATCCCTTATGATACACCAGATCCGGCTCGCTTATTGATAGAGTGAATAGATCTGCCATTTCTTGAAATCTCTCTTCTGATTCAAAATCGTGGTGTAACGTGTATCCCCCCCTGTTCTAGTCATGGAACAGATGAAATAAATCAAAAAAATGTATTTTTGTTCAAGAATGAAATCTTATGGGAACTGTCCATATCCAGTTCATCCTTCGGAACCATATCACATCCCAGATCTGATGAAATAGGATGAATTGAGACGGTATTTTGTAAATACGTAATTATCTTGAATATATTAACTATTTCTTTATTTTCCGATCGCCTGGAAGTGACAAAAGAAACATCTTGTTCTTTCTTCAACAATTTCTGATCTCTAGTGGACCTCTCAGTAGGATTCGAACCAAGATGAAGTTCTGACCATCTGTCAGAGAAAAAAGAAAGAATGGATCTTGTAGGATTTCCAAGAAATTCTTCGATTTCTTCCAGAAGCAGATGATTCTTCATCCCCTTCTCACGTTCCGTGAATATCCAAAAAGGTATTTAGAGAATCGGTCTGATTCTAGCTCTGTTCGTTCCGTTTGAAGAAAGGAAGGATCCCAAAGAATCGATCTCTCTTTTAGTTGTTGAATCTCTCTTTGATTGATCAATGTGTGATATTTCGAATCCTCATTACTAATGGAATCGAAATGATCTCTGGATTGATCAGAAGATCCTTTCAATTGGCTAGAATCCGTTACTTAAACGAAACTAGATCTTGTAGAATCATATTGAATATTTGACGATACATTCCGTACCTTGCTAAAAAACCGATCCTTGTTTACCAACCACACATTGTCTAACCAAATCCAATTCTCTCCCGATATGTTCCTCAAAAAATCCGATTCGGGCGGATTCTTCCCCCAACTAACGAAGAGATCTTGGCGGAATTGCCACATATGAAATTGAGCACAATTTTGCAAAGAAATAGCCCACTTGTTTCTCGAGAAGAGATGGGAAATATGCTCAATATCATTTGATTAAAAAGTTGATCCAGCTCCTTGTTGTTTGAATAAACCCTCCACTTCAATTGGTATTTTTTCACAAAAAGCAAACATGAGATAACAAATCCAGTCTTTAACTAAGATTTCGAATAGCTGTCGCGAATTCAAGTTAATTATGTTTCGCCTCTTACTCGGAGAAAGACGATCAAAAAATTCCCAATCATGGTCCTCGCAGATCGGATCATCCATATAATATACAAAAAGAAACTCCAGATATTTGATATCTTTCTCTTTGAATGAGATCTCAATTCCAGCGACGGTTTCATTAGATATCTTACAACTCGAATCACTCTTTATTCCGATCCAGTTCCTCCACCACCGCGAACCCCAGTTAGATTCAGGCATGTTACACTTTTTCGTTATTGGGAGAACCCAAGTACTCTCTTTCGGATCCAGGAAACAGCTCTCAGAGATCTTTTTTCCTTTTGGAAGATAGAGGAGCGAAACAATCAACCTATTTATATTGGAAGACCCAAAAGATTTTTCCAATGTATCATTTCTGGGTCCAATGGAATTCATAGGTATAGGAAGAAGCCCTGTCAAATAGAGATTTTTTCTTTCGACCATATTTCGATTGTTAATACGATATATAAGGACCGCTACTACAAATAGTACTACGCCCTTGATCGTGAAATATCGATTGCTTGTTGAACCCTGTGAATTGCGTGAGAGTAGGATACTCCAAATTCGGGGGTCCAAGAGTTTTATAAAACGTTCTTGGTGGAAAAAAAATGTGAATGAAAGATCCCACGGAATTGAATTGGGTCCATGAATCTAAGAAATAGTGAGAATTCTTGATCTCTCTCAATATCTCTCTCAATTCGAAAATCCAGGATTTGAATTGATGTCCTTTCATTGATTTCTCCTAAATTACATTGATTTCTCCTAAAGATTTCATTTCAATTGGAATTTGGTTATTCACCATGTACGAGGATCCCCGCTAAGCATCCATGGCTGAATGGTTAAAGCGCTCAACTCATAATTGGAGAATTCGTAGGTTCAATTCCTATTGAATGCACGCCAATGGGACCCTACAATAAGTCTATTGGAATTGGCTCTGTATCAATGGAATCTGATCATCCATACATAACGAATTGATGTGGTATATTCATATCATAAAATATGAACAAACAGTAAGAACTCCAATTCTTATTGAGACTCGAACTCATAGGGAAGAAAATCGATTTATGGATGGAATCAAATATGTAGTATTTACAGACAAAAGTATTCGGTTATTGGGGAAAAATCATATACTTTTAATGTCGAATCAGGATCAACTAGGACAGAAATAAAGCATTGGGTCGAACTCTTCTGTGGTGTCAAGGTAAAAGCTATGAATAGTCATCGACTCCCGGGAAAGGGTAGAAGAATGGGACCTATTCTGGGACATACAATGCAATACAGACGTATGATCATTACGCTTCAACCGGGTTATTCTATTCCACCTCTTAGAAAGAAAAGAACTTAAATCAAAATACTTAATATTAATAGCATGGCGATACATTTATACAAAAATTCTACCCCGAGCACACGCAATGGAGCCGTAGACAGTCAAGTGAAATCCAATACACGAAATAATTTGATTTATGGACAGCATCGTTGTGGTAAAGGTCGTAATGCCAGAGGAATCATTACCGCAGGGCATAGAGGGGGAGGCCATAAGCGTCTATACCGTAAAA
>JAGKPW010002433.1:17500-22500 GCA_019926035.1 Melaleuca alternifolia | reverse complement strand
TACTCTCGAAAAATAAGTGGGTATAGGAAGTCATCTTGTCGAGATCTATCTAGTTCGAAATATCCTTGAAATTCCTCCATTGGAAATTCGATTTGACTCCCCAAAGAAAAAAAAAAGGTAGGGGATTTATTGGTTATCAAATGATACATAATGCGATACAGTCAAAACAAGGTATTCTAGTTAGAAAAGAATAGATACCTCGGAAACAGGTAGACTCATCAACGGATTCTCTATCCTCTCTTTTTCAATCGAATTAATTTATATTCGTTTTAGGATAAGAAGGTGGATTCGAAATCCTTTATTTTCATTTCAACCAAATCGCTCTTTTGATTTTGGAAAAAAAATCTCTTTATCATATGCCGCTTCTTCTACACATTTATGTAGAACCTAGAATAGGAAATAGCTAATAGTTAGGACTCATTAAAAAATGGATAATCATCCACTCAGGGAACAGCCCTTCCCGTACCAGGTACTAATATCTTTTTAACGTGTAATTAGATTGGGTAATCATTCAAATTAAAAAATTATGAACAAAAGCTCGTTTCTTTTTCTTTCTTTATAATTAATTGAGGTCATAGGACTCTATCCATTTATTCATTCGACCCAACTCTGAATTTATTTCATTTTTTTTATCACTAAGAATGAAATATTTTCAGAATTCTTTATTGATACGACATGCTGTTTTTTCCAGTCATTCCTTTAAGGATCAGTCGTGGTCTTACAAACTCTACCGAAGGTATGAACGAATCCCTTACTTCATATAAATGTGTAAAAGATGCTGGCCGCACTTAAAAGCCGAGTACTCTACCGTTGAGTTAGCAACCCGAAAAAAAAAATGAGGATATGTAGATACAATCGGAATAAAATAAAGAAATTCAATTGCATGACGCAAGTAAAACATCGAACTATAAATAAAATTCGAATTGATTCTGAAATTATGAATGTAAAAAAGAAAAATAAAAAGATCCAATTAATTTTCAGATAAAAAAAGGCAATTTGGATAGACTGCCTCTTCTCGCTTATGTTATCCATTTTTTTTAACCAAAAAAGACTTCTTGTATGTATCAAAACAAATCGATCGAACCCCTATATATAGATATTTTTTTTAGTGAAATCAAGTAAAAAAATGAAATTTAAGGAAGATAAATATAAGGAAGATAAATGGATCCATTTCTACACGATCGAATTATATTTGTTCAATACACTGTTGTCAATATGAATAGTTAGAAAAGAATACAATAAAAAAAAGTATAAATAGAGCAAAAAAAGGGGAGCGGAGTGGGGAAAGTATAGTAGAAAAAAACTTATACTTATACAAAGCTATATACGAATCACCCACACCCTCTTCTTTTTTATTTCATTAATTGACTTTCAGACGGAATTATGGAAAAACAAACTCCCGCCTTCTTTAAAATATCATAAACAGTTCTTGTAGGTTGAGCGCCTTTTTCAAGAAAATATAGAATAGCAGGAATATTTAAATAGGTTTGATTATTTATCGGATCATAAAAACCCAATTTCCGAAGATCTCTTCCTTCTCTTCGGGATCGAACATCAATTACAACGATTCGATAAACAGCTCATTGGGATAGACATAGATAAACTAGAACCCCCCTAGAAACGTATACGAAGTTTTCTCCTCGTATGGCTCGAGAAATTAGAAGATATGTCTATGTATCCAACTCGAATGTCAAATCGATCTAGAAAAGTTTTAAATCAAATAAATTAGACTATGATTATTTAATACTTTTTTATTCTTCTTTTTCTTTATAAAAAAAATTATTTGTATTCTCAAAACTCAAGTTGAGTAACTCTGAAATAGCTCAAAAGAAAACCCTTAGGTATTTGATGTTTTGAGTGGTCTCTAACCCCTTTTTCTTTGTCTCATTTCGAATATATTTGGACTCCTTATTCTTGATCTAGTTGTCGAGACAATTAAAAAAAAAGATATTTCCTTGTTCCAAAATATTTTCTCTTTTCGAATCATTGGGTTTAGACATTACTTCGGTGATTTTTAATCGTTTCAAAATGGCAGCAACATGCCCCTTTTTCTGATTTATTTCTATCAAAGAATCATAAACGGTCGATTCCCGCACGATACACTTTTGATCAAAAGAGTTTCACTAATTCCAACAAAATTTCCTTTTTTGGATTTGAAACTTGCTCGAATTGGATCCTTTCAATTTAGAAATCGAAAATAGACTACACTTACGAAGTTGTTCCAACTTATTAATTGGCACTAACCCTAGATCCTTGCCCTGAGAAATGAATCAATACTTTCTACTCGAGCTACATCACATACTGTTTGCACTACAACCCAAGACAAGGTGAGGGTTCTAGTGGAACAGAACAAAGGATGTCGAGCCAAGAGCACCTTCATTCCTATAGAATATAATGAAAAGGGTGGGTGTAAGAATCCACAACTGATCATGTCCTTCAAGTCGCACGTTGCTTTCTACCACATCGTTTCAAACCAAGTTTTACCATAACATTCCTCTAGTTTGGAACTGATATGTAATTGATTCAATTAGGGAATCATGAATAGTCATTTGTTCGGTCGTTACATTGGTTTCTAAGGTTTCTAAAGAAGTCTTAGAAAGAATTCAATTTAACCCTCGATTTTCTTTTTTTTGGATGAATGCAATATTTTCATTTTATTTATTAATTATTTTATTATTTTCGAACTATTAGGCTTCTAAATATTATATTCTATTAGTATTAGGAAGAAAAAAGTTCTTTGTGTTGAATCTACATTGTATCTTCAAGTAACTTAAGAGAATATATTCAACAATCTTAGACTTCTTCGAATAGCAAATACTCATAAGAAATCATTAAATTCAAATAGTTATTGAATTGAAAAAAAAACTACCTGGATATCACTATTTGAATAAAGTTTTACTAAAGATTGCATTTATCATCATAAATAATCCATCTTTGAATTTAACCTAAACCTCAGTGTTTCGTGAAGTGGATAAAAAAAAAGTTGATGTAAAGGAAGATTTAGACTCTTTTTCTTTCATTTCATACTGAAAAAGAAAATAATAAAAAAATAAAGAATTCACTCTATCAGACTGAACAATTGTCATTGGAAGGAATTAGGAATATTCAATATAGAATATTTCAAATTAACGGATCCAAAATCTTTTTCAAAAAACAAAAAAAAATTATCACTGAAATAGAACAACAATAATACATTAAGCATTTCCTCCTTTTACACGTAGTTTCTTTGACTGGGGGGGTTCGTTCCATAATTTTTATTTAAAGCAAGGGGAATAGAATAAAGGATGTATTAATTACTCCCCTGTCTATATTATTACATAGATTTACAATTATTTATGAAAACCAAATCAAATACGAAATGAAATACCTAAAAATAAAACTGAGCTTCAAAGAAAATAGCTATGTTATATGTATGTAACTTGATTATTTCTTAATCCAATTTGTACAAACACCGATAGTGAAATTGATATCTTACATTGTTAATTAATTCTTATTATATGGGACGTAAGGCTTTTCGACGTAACTAACTTAAACTTAAATATGAATATTGAATATTCAAAATACAAGACGATAGACATACGATGAAAAGCGCATTCAACCTCTTTTGCAATCCCTTTTTTCTTTATTTCCAATTCTTCGAATCTATGTTCCTAGATCACAACTTGATTCAGTTCCATCTATATGTATCTTATTTGAATTTAATTTGTGAAAAAAATAGGATTTAAAGAAGAATAGGAATAGAATCATTAAAAATCAGAAACAAGAATCACATAATACCCAATATTTGACTCTTAAAGAGTAGAGAAGGTAGTTCAAAAAGACAACCTTTCTGATAATAAATATTTCTATCTATATATAGAATAGGTATTCCCTGGGACGGAAGGATTCGAACCTCCGAATAGCGGGACCAAAACCCGTTGCCTTACCACTTGGCCACGCTCCATTTCGATTTCTATTCAATACTAATAAACATTAGTATTGTTTTTGGTTGTTCGTCAATTCCAATCCCACAATATGGACTCTATTGTTCCTAGGGTTTTGACACGTGTAGATATACAATGAAACTGAATTTATTGATCATTACATATAATTCAATTAAGATATTGAATAAAAGTAGAATTTCTTCTATTCTTTTTTGAGAATTGAAGGATTTTGGATTGGGTGAGTTCAAAGAAGGATTTTTTGGTATACCTTACTTTTTTTTTTCATTTTTAAGGGATATCAATTATCAATAACAATAACTCAATCAAAATACAATTATCTACAAGTCCAAGAAAAAAAAATGTTTGTTATGCTTAATATCTTTAGTTTGATCTGTATCTGTCTTCATTCCACCCTTTATTCGAATTCGATTAGTTTTTTCTTAGCCAAATTGCCTGAGGCCTACGCTTTTTTGAATCCAATCGTAGATTTTATGCCAGTAATACCTCTTCCATTTTTTCTCTTAGCCTTTGTTTGGCAAGCTGCTGTAAGTTTTCAATGAGATTTTGAATACTGTCCTAGACATAATTTATTCGAAAAAAAATTCTAACAATGGATAAGATCGGCTAAGTCTTACAGCATGAACCCTTGATTCAAACAATTCTTAGATAGCTACAAGAAATCTGACTCACGCTCTTTCCTTTCCTCATTCTGATTCTTTTTCATTTATTGAAAAACCCTTTTAGAGTCATCCAAAAATAGAAAAGATATTTTTTTTAATGAAAGACTCGACTCTTATTCCAAATGAATTTCTGAAAATTCTTTTTTATTTTTGATTTTGAGAAGCCATTTTGTTTATTGGTTTTGTTTATTGGTGTCAAAAAAGGATATAGGGTATAAAAATGGAGAATCTATTCTCTTTTTTTTTCAAAAAAAAAGATCTTGGAGATTGTGTAATGCTTACTCTCAAACTCTTTGTTTACACAGTAGTGATATTTTTTGTTTCTCTCTTCATCTTTGGATTCCTATCTAATGATCCAGGACGTAATCCTGGACGTGAAGAATAAAAAAAAAGGCCT
>JAGKPW010002432.1:20000-26428 GCA_019926035.1 Melaleuca alternifolia | reverse complement strand
TTTTTGAATCTGAATGAATATCAACGAAGTGAATTACAAAAAGATAATGCAGATATATAGAATTTCGATATTCAATATAGAATGGGTTGCCCGGGACTCGAACCCGGAACTAGTCGGATGGAGTAGATAATTTCTTTGTTAAAATACGTAACAAAAATCCCTCCCCAAACTGTGCTTGCATTTTTCATTGCACACGACTTTCCCTATGTATACATCGAAAACTCAGTGTCTTCCCTAGAAAAGACTCTAAGAAAAATAGAATACTCGGTCGATCAACCCTAACTTAACTCTTACTACATAAATATTTCATAAAAAAAATGAATGCATTTTTTTTGTTATCTCTTCATTTTCATTATTTAGGAATAATTTACATTTCCATGATCTCATAGCCAATCATTCATAATTGACTAGATCATTGATAGAAGTAATATCCAAATACCAAATTTGCCCTCTATATAACCTTCGTGAAGTAGAATAAGTTCTGTGGAAGATCAAAGAAAGAACAACTTCTTCCTCCGTAAGGAATTCTTCCAAAAATTCCGAACCTAATCTTTTTAAAAAAGTGCGTACAGTCCTTTTGTGTTTACGATCCAAAGTTTTAACACAAGAAAGTCGAAGTATATATTTTACCCGATATAAACTCTTTTTTTTTGAGGATCCACTGTGATAATGAGAAAGATTTCTGCATATACGCAAAAAACGGTTGATAATATCAGAATCTGATGAATCCGCCCGGGTCGGTTTACTAATGGGATGCCCTAATGTGTTACAAAAATTCGCTTTAGACAATGATCCAATCAGAGGAATAATTGGAACTATTGTCTCGAACTTCTTCATAGCATTATTTATTAGAAATGAATTTTCTAGCATTTTACTTCGTACCACTAAAGAATTTAGTCGCACGCTTAAACGATAGCCCAAAAAATCAAGAGAATACTTGCATAATTGGTTTATATCGATCCTTCCTGGTTGAAACCACGCGTAAAAATGATATTGCCATAAATTAACAAGGTAATATTTCCATTTATTCATCAGAAGAGGCGTATCTTTTGAGGCCAGAATTAATTTTCCTTGATATCTAACATAATGCATGAAAGGATCTTTGAAGAACCATAGGATGCACTGAAAATCATTCTCAAAGAGGACTTTGAAAAAATGTTCTATTTTTACATAGAAAAGTATTCGTTCAAAAAAGATTCCAGAAGATGTTGACCGTAAATGAGAAGATTGATTACGCAGAAAAAGAAAGATGGATTCGTATTCACATATATGAGAATTATATAGGAACAAGAATAATCTTGGATTACCTTTTGAAAAAATGGTAACATATTTCTTTGAAGTAATAAGACTATTCCAATACTTGTGGAGAAAGAAACGTAATAAATGCAAAGAAGAGGCATCTTTCAACCAGTAGCGAAGGGTTTGAACTATGATTTCGAGATGGATGTGATAGGGTATTAGTACAGCCGACACATAATCTAAATGTGAAAATTTGTCCTCTAAAAAAGGAAATATGGAATGAATGGATCGTAAATTATGAGATTTTGCTATTTGCTTCCTTTCTAAGGAGGATATTAATCGTAGGGAAAATGGAATTTCCACAATGACTACAAATCCCTCTAAGATAATTTGAGAATACAAATTCTTGTTGTGCCCAAAAAATTGATTTTGGATAGAATCATTAGATGAAAAAATCAAAGGATTCTGTTGATATATACGAGTAATTAAACGTTTCACAATTATTGAACTAGATTTATTGTAATAACCTGCATTTTCAAACAACATCGATCTATTTAAACCATGATCATGAGCAAGTGCATAAATATACTCTCGAAAAATAAGTGGGTATAGGAAGTCATCTTGTCGAGATCTATCTAGTTCGAAATATCCTTGAAATTCCTCCATTGGAAATTCGATTTGACTCCCCAAAGAAAAAAAAAAGGTAGGGGATTTATTGGTTATCAAATGATACATAGTGCGATATAGTCAAAACAAGGTATTCTAGTTAGAAAAGAATAGATACCTCGGAGACAGGTAGACTCATCAATGGATTCTCTATCCTCTCTTTTTCAATCGAATTAATTTATATTCGTTTTAGGATAAGAAGGTGGATTCGAAATCCTTTATTTTTCATTTCAACCCAATCGCTCTTTTGATTTTGGAAAAAAAAAATCTCTTTATCAATATGCCGCTTCTTCTACACATTTATGTAGAAGCTAGAATAGGAAATAGCTAATAGTTAGGACTCATTAAAAAATGGATAATCATCCACTCAGGGAACAGCCCTTCCCGTACCAGGTACTAATATCTTTTTAACGTGTAATTAGATCGGGTAATCATTCAAATTAAAAAGTTATGAACAAAAGCTCGTTTCTTTTTCTTTCTTTATAATTAATTGAGGTCATAGGACTCTATCCATTTATTCATTCGACCCAACTCTGAATTTATTTCATTTTTTTATCACTAAGAATGAAATATTTTCAGAATTCTCTATTGATACGACATGCTGTTTTCTCCAGTAATTCCTTTAAGGATCAGTCGTGGTCTTACAAACTCTACCAAAGGTATGAACGAATCCCTTACTTCATATAAATGTGTAAAAGATGCTAGCCGCACTTAAAAGCCGAGTACTCTACCGTTGAGTTAGCAACCCGAAAAAAAAATGAGGATATGTAGATACAATCGGAATAAAATAAAGAAATTCAATTGCATGACGCAAGTAAAACATCGAACTATAAATAAAATTCGAATTGATTCTGAAATTATGAATGTAAAAAAGAAAAATAAAAAGATCCAATTAATTTTCAGATAAAAAAAGGCAATTTGGATAGACTGCCTCTTCTCGCTTATGTTATCCATTTTTTTTAACCAAAAAAGACTTCTTGTATGTATCAAAACAAATCGATCGAACCCCTATATATAGATATTTTTTTTGAATGAAATCAAGTAAAAAAATGAAATTTAAGGAAGAAAAATATAAGGAAGATAAATGGATCCGTTTCTACACGATCGAATTATATTTGTTCAATACACTGTTGTCAATATGAATAGTTAGAAAAGAATACAATAAAAAAAAGTATAAATAGAGCAAAAAAAGGGGAGCGGAGTGGGGAAAGTATAGTAGAAAAAAACTTATACTTATACAAAGCTATATACGAATCACCCACACCCTCTTCTTTTTTATTTCATTAATTGACTTTCAGACGGAATTATGGAAAAACAAACTCCCGCCTTCTTTAAAATATCATAAACAGTTCTTGTAGGTTGAGCGCCTTTTTCAAGAAAATATAGAATAGCAGGAATATTTAAATAGGTTTGATTATTTATCGGATCATAAAAACCCAATTTCCGAAGATCTCTTCCTTCTCTTCGGGATCGAACATCAATTACAACGATTCGATAAACAGCTCATTGGGATAGACATAGATAAACTAGAACCCCCCTAGAAACGTATACGAAGTTTTCTCCTCGTATGGCTCGAGAAATTAGAAGATATGTCTATGTATCCAACTCGAATGTCAAATCGATCTAGAAAAGTATTAAATCAAATAAATTAGACTATGATTATTTAATACTTTTTTATTCCTCTTTTTCTTTATAAAAAAAAAATCATTTGTATTCTCAAAACTCAAGTTGAGTAACTCTGAAATAGCTCAAAAGAAAACCCTTAGGTATTTGATTTTTTGAGTGGTCTCTAACCCCTTTTTCTTTGTCTCATTTCTAATATATTTGGACTCCTTATTCTTGATCTAGTTGTCGAGACAATTAAAAAAAAAAAAGATATTTCCTTGTTCCAAAATATTTTCTCTTTTCGAATCATTGGGTTTAGACATTACTTCGGTGATTTTTAATCGTTTCAAAATGGCAGCAACATGCCCCTTTTTCTGATTTATTTCTATCAAAGAATCATAAACGGTCGATTCCCGCACGATACACTTTTGATCAAAAGAGTTTCACTAATTCCAACAAAATTTCCTTTTTTGGATTTGAAACTTGCTCGAATTGGATCCTTTCAATTTAGAAATCGAAAATAGACTACACTTACGAAGTTGTTCCAACTTATTAATTGGCACTAACCCTAGATCCTTGCCCTAAGAAATGAATCAATACTTTCTACTCGAGCTACATCACATACTGTTTACACTACAACCCAAGACAAGGTGAGGGTTCTAGTGGAATAGAACAAAGGATGTCGAGCCAAGAGCACCTTCATTCCTATATAATATAATGAAAAGGGTGGGTGTAAGAATCCACAACTGATCATGTCCTTCAAGTCGCACGTTGCTTTCTACCACATCGTTTCAAACGAAGTTTTACCATAACATTCCTCTAGTTTGGAATTGATATGTAATTGATTCAATTAGGGAATCATGAATAGTCATTTGTTCGGTCGTTACATTGGTTTCTAAAGAAGTCTTAGAAAGAATTCAATTTAACCCTCGATTTTCTTTTTTTTGGATGAATGCAATATTTTCATTTTATTTATTAATTATTTTATTAATTTTGAACTATTTGGTTTCTAAATATTATATTCTATTAGTATTAGGAAGAAAAAAGTTCTTTGTATTGAATCTACATTGTATCTTCAAGTAACTTAAGAGAATATATTCAACAATCTTAGACTTCTTCGAATAGCAAATACTCATAAGAAATCATTAAATTCAAATAGTTATTGAATTGAAAAAAAAAACTACCTGGATATCACTATTTGAATAAAGTTTTACTAAAGATTGCATTTATCATCATAAATAATCCATCTTTGAATTTAACCTAAACCTCAGTGTTTCGTGAAGTGGATAAAAAAAAAGTTGATGTAAAGGAAGATTTAGACTCTTTTTCTTTCATTTCATACTGAAAAAGAAAATAAAAATAAAAAATAAAGAATTCACTCTATCAGATAGACTGAACAATTGTCATTGGAAGGAATTAGGAATATTCAATATAGAATAGTTCAAATTAACGGATCCAAAATCTTTTTCAAAAAACAAAAAAAAATTATCACTGAAATAGAACAACAATAATACATTAAGCATTTCCTCCTTTTACACGTAGTTTCTTTGACTGGGGGGGTTCGTTCCATAATTTTTATTTAAAGCAAGGGGAATAGAATATAGGATGTATTAATTACTCCCCTGTCTATATTATTACATAGATTTACAATTATGTATGAAAACCAAATCAAATACGAAATGAAATACCTAAAAATAAAAATGAGGTTCAAAGAAAATAGCTATGTTATATGTATGTAACTTGATTATTTCTTAATCCAATTTGTACAAACACCGCTAGTGAAATTGATATCTTACATTGTTAATTAATTCTTATTATATGGGACGTAAGGCTTTTCGACGTAACTAACTTAAACTTCAATATGAATATTGAATATTCAAAGTACAAAACGATAGACATAAGATGAAAAGCGCTTTCAACCTCTTTTGCAATCCCTTTTTTCTTTATTTCCAATTCTTTGAATCTATGTTCTTAGATCACAACTCGATTCAGTTCCATCTATATGTATCTTATTTGAATTTAATTTGTGAAAAAAAAATAGGATTTAAAGAAGAATAGGAATAGAATCATTAAAAATCAGAAACAAGAATCACATAATACCCAATATTTGACTCTTAAAGAGTAGAGAAGGTAGTTCAAAAAGACAACCTTTCTGATAATAAATATTTCTATCTATATATAGAATAGGTATTCCCTGGGACGGAAGGATTCGAACCTCCGAATAGCGGGACCAAAACCCGTTGCCTTACCACTTGGCCACGCTCCATTTCGATTTCTATTCAATACTAATAAACATTAGTATTGTTTTTGGTTGTTCGTCAATTCCAATCCCACAATATGGACTCTATTGTTCCTAGGGTTTTGACACGTGTAGATATACAATGAAACTGAATTTATTGATCATTACATATAATTCAATTAAGATATTGAATAAAAGTAGAATTTCTTCTATTCTTTTTTGAGAATTGAAGGATTTTGGATTGGGTGAGTTCAAAGAAGGATTTTTTGGTATACCTTACTTTTTTTTTCATTTTTAAGGGATATCAATTATCAATAACAATAACTCAATCAAAATACAATTATCTACAAGTCCAAGAAAAAAAATGTTTGTTATGCTTAATATCTTTAGTTTGATCTGTATCTGTCTTCATTCCACCCTTTATTCGAATTCGTTTAGTTTTTTCTTAGCCAAATTGCCTGAGGCCTACGCTTTTTTGAATCCAATCGTAGATTTTATGCCAGTAATACCTCTTCCATTTTTTCTCTTAGCCTTTGTTTGGCAAGCTGCTGTAAGTTTTCGATGAGATTTTGAATACTGTCCTAGACATAATTTATTCGAAAAAAAAATTCTAACAATGGATAAGATCGGCTAAGTCTTACAGCATGAACCTTTGATTCAAACAATTCTTAGATAGCTG
>JAGKPW010002431.1:0-30000 GCA_019926035.1 Melaleuca alternifolia | reverse complement strand
GAAGAGAAAACACAAATAGAAATAGCTGAAGCCTGGGATAGCATTTTATTTGCTCAAGTAATAAGAGGATACCTATTAGTAACCCAATGTTTTCTTAGAAAATATATTGTATTACCTTCATTGAAAATAGCTAAAAATATAGTCCGTATGCTATTATTTCAATTTCCCGAATGGTCCGAGGACTTAAAAGATTGGAATAGAGAAATGCATGTTAAATGCACCTATAATGGTGTTCAATTATCAGAAACTGAATTTACAAAAAATTGGTTGACAGACGGTATTCAGATAAAGATCCTATTTCCCTTTTGCCTTAAACCTTGGCACAGATCTAAGGTGCCACACCCCCAGAAATATCCGCTGAGAAATAAAGGGCAAAAAAACGATTTTTGTTTTTTAACAGTTTGGGGAATGGAAACTGAACTTCCTTTTGGTTCTCCCAGAAAACAACGTTCATTTTTCGAAACCATTTTTAAAGAACTTAGAAAAAAAATTCTCAAATTGCAAAAGAATTCTTTTTTAGTTATATAGGTTTTCAAAGAAAGAATAGTTTTTTTTAACCTTTCAAAAGAAAGAAAAAAATGGGTCATCAAAAACATTCTATTTTTAAAAGGAAAAATAAAAGAACTTTTCAAAAGAAACCCAATTCAATTATTTGGATTAAGAAAAATATATGAATTGAGTGAAACTAAAAAAGAAAAATATGGGATAATCAGTAATGGGATTATTAATGAATCGTCCATTCAAATTCGATTTATGGATTTGACAGATTATTCATTGACAGAAAAAAAAATGAAAGATCTGGATCATAGAACCAGCACAATCAGGAATCAATTAGAAAAAATTACAAAAGATAAGAAGAAAGGATTTTTAACTCCGGAAATAAATATTAGTTCTAATAAAAGAAGTTATCCTACTAAACTAGCAGCATCAATAAAAAATATTTGGCAGAAATTAAAGAAATTCAAAAGAAGAAATGTTCGATTAATCCGTAAATCATATTATTTTTTCAAATTTTTAATTGAAAGGATATACATAGATATACTTCTCTGTATCATTAATATTACTAGGATCACGACACAACTTTTTTTTGATAATCAAAAAAAATGATCGATAAATACATTTACAATAATGAAACAAATAAAGAAAAAATGGATAAAACAAATAACAATACAATTCGTTTTATTTGGACTATAAATAAATCAATTTCGGATATTAGTAATAAAAATTCAAAGATTTTTTTATCCTCCTTCTCACAAGCATATGTATTTGACCACTTATATCAAACGAAAATTCGTAACTTGTATAAGTTAAGATATGTCCTTCAATATCACGGAACATCTCTTTTTCTTAAAAATGAAATAAAGGATTATTTGGAAACACAGGGAATTTTTCATTCTGAATTAAAACATAAAAATATTTTGAATTTGGGAATGATTCAATGGAAAAACTGGTTAAGGTTAGGGGTCATTAACAATATGATTTATCTACGATCCGATGGTATCAATTAGTACCACACAAATGGAGAAATAGATTCAATCAAACACGTATAGTGCAAAATAAAGATTTAAACAAAAGGTATTCAGATGAAAAAGAAAAAGATCGATTATGTCATGCCCCGATTCCCGAGCGTGCGCGGTCCCTGAACTTAGTTCGCCTCCGACGGTCGATCCTCGCAATGACCCCTGACTTAACACCGAGGTTTTTAACTAAACGGAGGGAACACGCATGCGGAAACAAATAACATGTATATATCTCTCCTAACCAAACTAAGGTATAGAAATGCACATCTCATACCATTAAACCAGTACATAGTTTACGTGCCATCTTATACCCACAAAATGCACAATATGCTCAACGAACTAGAAGACATCCAAGAAATCTCTTATGCGGCCACCTCCTCCGTCTTTTTCATCGACTTCTCTTTCATAGGTCCTGCTGATTAACATAAGCCGATCAATTTAGAACTCCATCATGCTGCCTCTAGGATAAGCTCTTCCTCTTCAGATCTCTCCTCCATCGGTTCCTATCGGATAATCCTGCTTGTTATGCTCCTACCTGAACCGCTCCTTCTCCAGATCGATAACCAGTTCCTGGGGTGGGGGTTGGTGGTAGTGAGATATTTGAATATCCCAGTGAATAAACCCTAACCCAAAACTAGGAGCATAACCACCCTAGGGTCCCAAATCGCGTCCCTCCTAATAACTATTGTCTCTACCTGACACTTGTCACCTGAGTCATATCCAAAATCCATCCGTGGCATCTAATGCTTGCCATCTAGCTCATATTTAGATCCCACCAAATCTAAATTTCTACCCACGCGTCAAGACTACCTAGCAATGTTGCCTGAGCCGACAAGTAAATAAAAGCACAGATATGAAATAAGTAAATTGCATAATTAAATACATAAATTGCATAATTAATAAATAAATTGCGTAACTAACTAATTAAGGTTGTCCACAACTAGCCTTAAACCCTAACTAAGCTTTCTCAATTCAACGTCACGTCGTTCAAGATCGACTGACCAATTCTCACAATTGCCCCATCGCTAGCACCATGCCTCAAACAATCACCCGTATCAATTATCCGACGTTCAATCAATGATTAGGGCCCATTGCCTCATTTAATCCATCCAAGTTGCCACATCATCAGCGCGTTAGACCTGGCCACGATTGGCATCATCCATCCAATTCTACATTAAATCAAAGTCACATCGCCATGTCATGTAGTCTAAACAACATATCTAATGGTCATCATATCTGACCAACATTTCCTAGCTAGAAGGTGTCACAATTGTCCCTTCGCTCACCTCTAAGTCTCAACACAGGGTACTTCTACTCACTTGCTAGACCTACTAATAGGAATACCCGGTATCGAGTAATATTGAATCAACGACGAATAATTAAATGGATTGTCGTACTAAAGTCACGTACTAAGCAATTTATAATTAAATTGCGCGAACTAATAAATAAATGACACAACCAATTAATAACTAACTAGCACAACTCATAACTTAACCAGCGTAAGTAATAAATAAATTGCACAATTAATAATTAAATAATAATATTAATAATAAGTAGATCGTATGACTAATAATTAAATAGCGTAATTAATAAAAAAATTGCACGGCTAATAATTAAGTAGCGAAATTAATAAATAAATTGCACAACTAATAATTAAATAGAGAATTTAATTAAAATAAACCACGGAAATAATTACCAACAAGGATAATTAAACGAACACATTTTCCTTGAAGTACGTGGCCGACCCTGTCAAGCCTCCTCATTCGTACTTGTTCCACCGTCACAACAAAGTTGAATTTTCTCAACTTTCACAAAATTCTTGCCTTTGGCGCCTCAACACGCCAATTAATGTTAAACTATCATCGGCCAAACTAACCTTTCTATCCGATTAATACATCAGTCAAACAATCAGTCAATCAATCCTAAATTCTAGGAATTCTAGCAGTTCTAGCCATTCTAGCTATTTTCTACGAAGGCGGTAAAAGCGCCTAATAAAGGTTTAGAGCCCACTCAACTCAATTTGTGTCTTCAAGCGACTCGCGGCTGTCCACGAAATTTTCCCTATTTTCTTTCCTTTCCCCTTTTTTTTTTCTCCTTTTCCTTTTTCCTTCACTTTCTTCTTTTCTCTCTGTCTTTTTTTTTCTTCTTGTTTTTTTTTTCTTTTCTTCTTGGGCCAAACTAAGCTAGCTAGAGCCCACAAGGTTAGGGCCCAAGCTGCAAGGGAGTGGCCCACGTCCGTGGGACTCCGGCGACAACTCCCGTGCCGGCGGATCTCCGGCGAACTTCCGGCGACTTTTCCGGCGAGGGTCCAACTGGTTGACCGGACCACAGGGCAAGCGGGCCGAGCGTCCAGACGGGCCGGATCCAGGCCAAGCAAGCCCGACCGTAGTTGGTCTTGGTATTGCTAGGCCAAACCGGACAGGAGGACGTCCGTGGCCGAGGGGAACATGGCGAGAGGGACTTTGGCGAGCTAGAGAGGAGCTGGCCGACGGCTGAATGGCGGTGTGGTGACGTCGAGATGACGTGGACGACGAGAGCCGATCGCGGGTGGCTCGGTTTGCTCAAGCCGAGACCCACGAGCAAGAGATCTTGGACTCATGGCGTAGGGCGACATGGCGACGTCCACGGTGGCAAGGGGTGAGTTCCGGTGCTCCTTAGTCCATCTCGCGTGATCTCACGGCGAAATGCGCAAGGAAAAATGGTGGTGGCTGCTAGGGTTTGCCGAGGACAAGCTCGCGCGGGAGAGAGGAAGAAGAAGTGCAGTCGGGGGAAAGAGAAAAATGAATAGAGAAGAGAGAGATAAGATAGGGGCTGAGCTGTGGGCCCCCTTCGGGCTGCCACACGCCATTTAGAAAAGAGAGGGAGGGGACAGCACGTGGGGAAGAGGAAAAGAGGGAAGGGAGGAGAGAGAAGCAATTAATGAAAGAAGAATGGAGAGAGAAAAGTCAAAGTAGCAAGGGGAAAAGGGGGGCTTCGGCGCGTGGGGGAAAAAGGAGGGGGAGGAGAGAGAAAGGAGGGCTGTGACAATCTTCCCCCCTTAAAAGAATTTCGTCCCCGAAATTCATCTAATTTAATATCTGATGATCTAACTTATAGAATCATCACCCGAATCGGTCTCCCCAACTTACGACGCTAAGTTGTCCTCCTCTAATTCCTCAAAATTCAACATCGAGGACAAACCTAGTCCCCACTTTGCAGTCTTGGCTTTTTAGGTGTAGCCCTGACTCTCCCTCGAAAACATCACTAAGGATTCTTTTGTCAAGGGTTCTTCCCAGTTGGTCCCTCTGCTAACACACTATCACTGTTGCTAGGAGATTTGGCAACCTTCCTTTAGTAGTCATCCTACCACGAGGGAAAAACTAACAACATCTAGAGTCCATCACGCTTCCTCTGCGCCACTCTGATAAAATATGTCCGAAGATTCTCACACCATGAGGATTTACCCCAGGATAGTCCCTCCTGATTATGACACTTAGTCATCAATCTCATATTCCTTAGAACCTTACCCAAAGGACAACTTCCATCCATGATCCCTTAGTCTCTACGCTTGTTTTATCTCCTCTAGACGAGGTGTTCCTATCATAGATGACACCTTGAAGACAATGTGGCTTCCCCTTTTGCAATGTCCAAAGCTTTATATTTCTTGTCCGTAAGACTCTGTACACCAATCCCAAAAATGAATCGGTTCGGTCAGTCCATTTGATATGACCCCACTTGTATTATGACCTCGTGGACTCCTTGGCAGATCAGTCACAAAATCCGTAGTGACGTATTCTCATTTCCATTCGGGAATCTCCGACGAACTCAGCAGGCCTCCTAGCTTACCGAGTTGAGCTTTCGCTTGTTGACGATCGGGCAATTCAGTTATTCATCTTGCCACATCGACCCTTAGGCCATTCCATCAATAGTGTAGTCTCATGATCAATTCCTTCTTGTGATGACAAGTACTTGAGACTCTAATGCTCCGTGAAGATCGTGAACTCATTCCAGCACAATTTGTGCCTCAAATCTCCGCGTGTAGCGGATCATAGCCATCTTCAAGTTGCATGGTCGCGTCATTTGCTCATCAAGCTTCAACTACTCTGACGCATGAGCTTCGATTCGATTAGGCTACGCTGGGACCTATTCCAGTCCTTTGTACAATGCAATACTAGGGACAACGTATTAATTTGACCTGACCAAATCGTCGATGCTGAAGCGTTAGTCAACTTTTTCTAGCTCCTCAAAATTTCCTTCACCTTTGTCGTTCCACTCAGTTTCCACTTCTTCCTTCTTTTAAGTTTCAAAGCTCAAGTACGATATACCCTCCACTCAGATTACATTTGTTCAGCTCAACTGGGTTTTCTCATCCATCTCGACAGTCTTGAATGGCTACCACTGTGAATTCACCTATGACTGCCATAAAGAGCATAATGTACTGGCCGCAATTGTGCTTCCTGATCTATTAACCTTTTCTTGCAAGCAGTCAGAAACGGCTTATCATCAAACTCCCCTTATTCTCTATATCCCAATAATTGGGCGTGCACCTAGCAGGTCAATCAAGCCCTAGATCAATTTCTTATGACCTTTTTGTAGTTCATCATTGTAATGGGGCTTTTTACTAACGAGGGTACTATTTAAATCCTCCGAGTTAGTCAACTCATCCATCTTCTCTTTCAATTCATCATCCATCTCCTTCATCTTCTTTTGAAGAGTTCTTTTATCTTGATCTTTAAGGTGTTTCATGACTTCTACCTTCCCTTTCAACTCTTCAATTTCCATTTCCAATTTCTGTTTCGCGTCAAGCTGCCTTTCCAACTCAAGGATCTTACTTAGGGCCTCCTCTTTCTCCCTCTTTTGTCCTTCAACAGCATAAGAACCTTTTCATCAGCTCTTTTATGCTCTATTAATGCCAATTGGAGGGAATTGTTTTACACATCGCTCCAAAATGACAATTTAAGAACTCAGCATACATCTGTCACCGGACTACCAAAACCTATCGACTGCTAAGTTTTCAAACCAATTGTCTTGCCTTGGGGAGTACATGAAGGTAAGCACTCCCAATATTCAAACAATATGTTGCCCTTTTCTTTTCTATCAGGCTTTTATTGTCTGAACAATAAAGAGAGACTGATATTTCCTTCTTTTTCCCACTCATCGCTAAGCTTCTGTTGCTCTAGCAATATCCTTTGTATTTTGTCATGTTGAAGGTGTTGCATCATCCTTGTTCCTTCCACAAAATTAGAGTGAAGCTTGTTTCTAGTGGCAAAGTCTTCTCATTGTACTTGGACTATAATCTCTTCAAGGTTTCATTTGTCAACTCAATCTTGTTGGCTAGATGCGCGACAATTCTGTGTCTACTTTAAGTTGCTTTCTGAACAATGTCAAAGGTTGTTCGCGACTTCTCAGTCTGGCAGAGGTAGCCTCTGACTGGCCCATCTGCATGATAGTCCTTTGACCGTGCACACCAACCACGTGCACTCGATTCAAGCCATGTCTTCTGTGCATTCCAGCCCTTTCTTCCCATGATTCTCAGTTTCAAATTCTTTCTCAACTCCGTTGTATTAATACATCCATGCCAAACATCATTAAACCTCACTACAGCTTTTGCTGAGCGACCATCTCCATTCCAAAACATGTGGACTTCCAGAGGTTTGTACTTGGCAAACTTGGTTAGCCAATATACATTATATGCAAGTTCTTTCCCACTACTTTTGTCAACAAGAATGTTGGTTATGACTCCAGTCCAAGGCCAGCCAAAAACTAACATCATGCTGAGGCGCTCGCGTAGCAAGTTGCACCACAACTGGTCAAGGAGCTGGACCTGCCTCACTGGCTAGGTCTATTCTAAGTACCTTGCCAAGACAAAATGGTTTGCCTTTTGTTTGCCACTTCTATTCGCAGAACCTTTACCCACGTTTGCTAACTATTGCCTCGCATTTTATGTACCCACTAGTCAACAACATATTAATATGTTAGGGGGTTGCAACCTTGAGGACTACGATCAATGGTTTCGCAACCAGTCCAATTAAGTCCGTTTGAAAGCCTAGCAACAGAGGGCTCATAGAATCCCGTTTGAATTTTATGGCACCTTTTGCAGTGGCGGCACTAAATATTCAAGCATATCATCAACTTCGCAATACCATCTCTTTTACTGGGAGAGGTAGCATACTCAATTCCAGACATAAACTCTTGTCAGCGATTGTCTCAACTCATGACAATTCGAGGTTCAAAAGTGACATCAATCCTTTCCATGTCCCTTTCAATATTCAAGACTTTACACCTCACCTCAACATAGGTGTGGACTACCAGTGGTGCGGACTAGTGTTCAACATCAAGTCTTTGGTTTATCACCGGATCTAAATGTTTGATCCACTGGATCTTCCTCGATCCTCTTGCCGTACCTAGGCAACTTGGCGAACCTCGCCACAAACTCTTTCGCTGACAGGTTACTCGGGTGGAGTCTTAAAATCTCAGCCACCTTCTGCTCTCTCAGCAGTACTCAAGAATTATTTCTTGTCTAACGCTCTCACAATAACGTCCAGATCAATTCTATTCTCTCAGGGAAAATTCGTCCCCTTGATGGCCTCCCACCAGTGGTTGGCGTCATCTCCCGGATGTTAAACTACCAAGACCACTTTATCACGACGATGCTCCTCATCATCGAAACACACCTTATCAAATCTCCGAAGCCAAAACCTGGCAACTACCGGATCACATCTTCCAAAGGTCTGTGGAGGTCTCAATTTTAGAAAATCACTCCACCCAATTCTACGCCACCTTTTCCATAATCTTAGCTCTTGTGGCTATATAGGATTGGGCCAGGGCTCACAATACCCTCAGCTGCGACACTCACAAGAGGTGTCGAAAATAGTGGCAGCTCTTAATGCTGTGTCACAATGGCACTTGTTGCGGCAGTATCAACTGTGAACACGGCCTCTTGACTCTAGGCCTACTAGGCGATCACGCCACGGAGGTCCTCAAGAGTGTGGAAGATACTCTCAAATCTGAGGTCTCCTTGAGCATCACCTCCTAAATGAAGCGACTCACAATCACTTTAACCATGGAGGTCTCTATCCATTCTCAAACAACCAAACGTGGTTTCAATATTGCAACATTATCATCACTCGCAAGATATCTCAACAAGCATCCAGAATATCACACGATTCATAGCTAGGATATCATTACGAAATAATATTTGTCCACAGCAAGGGACAACATGCGGTGCATAGTTATGCCATTATGAGTGTGTCATGCTCAACAATGCACCAATCACATGTGTTACTCATCATATCGTATGTGCAAACTCAGCACCAAATAAAGCATAACAACACTCGACCCCACGGGTCCTCCGTCGATACCTCGTCAGGTCATCGACCACAGTGCATCAGTGGCTACCCCTCTCGGTACCACGCACTCTTGCCAAACTGGCAACAACACGGCCTTTCACATTATTTCGGAAGGGCCAGGTCACAAATCCATGCGACGCCCGGGCACGTGTTAAATTGAGGTGCGGCCTCACTGCCCTATTACGTTCCGGCAACATGCCTCCTCGAGGCGCGGTCTTACCGCCCTGCGATGTTCCGGCAACGTGCCTCACTACCCCACAAAGTCACAGTCCGGCTTCGCTGCGCACGTTCTAGACCGTGCCAACTTAGCTAAACTAGACTATCATGTCACTCGTCTAATGTTCGCCATTGCTGCACACATCTCTTATCGTGTCAACTCGGCTAAACATAGACAAAATTCTATGGTCTCTAGTCAAATGTCCGACCTTGCTGCACACGTCCCATACCGTGCCAACGCGGCTAAACAATTGACACCAATCTTAAGTTAAAAGTGGGGGTTTGAGCTAATCTCCATTCATCTTACTATCCTCAATAATCCAATCCGATCTCATCACTTCATAACTCTAATTCTCTCTTAGGTCATGACCTCACTCTAATTCAAATAGGCATGTTATGTCGGTTACGTCCAACTAATACTCCAATAGCACTTAGCAAAGCAAGTCCACAACTTGCTCTTCCGATGAGCATAGTCCAACCTTATCACTCCAAGCTCTAACCGGGAACTTAACCTCTCAAGGTCTTAACCATGCTCTGATACCAAATTGTCATGCCCCGATTCCCGAGTGTGCGCGGTCCCTGAACTTAGTTCGCCTCCGACGGTCGATCCTCGCAATGACCCCTGACTTAACACCGAGGTTTTTAACTAAACGGAGGGAACACGCATGCGGAAACAAGTAACATGTATATATCTCTCCTAACCAAACTAAGGTATAGAAATGCACATCTCATACCATCAAACCAATACATAGTTTACGTGCCATCTTATACCCACAAAATGCACAATATGCTCAGTGAACTAGAAGACATCCAAGAAATCTCTTATGCGGCCACCTCCTCCGTCTTTTTCATCGACTTCTCTTTCATAGGTCCTGCTGATTAACATAAGCCGATTAATTTAGAACTCCATCATGCTGCCTCTAGGATAAGCTCTTCCTCTTCAGATCTCTCCTCCATCGGTTCCTCTCGGATAATCCTGCTTGTTATGCTCCTGCCTGAACCGCTCCTTCTCCAGATCGATAACCAGTTCCTGGGGTGGAGGTTGGTGGTAGTGATATATTTGAATATACCAGTGAATAAACCCTAACCCAAAACTAGGAACATAACCACCCTAGGGTCCCAAATCGCGTCCCTCCTAATAACTATTGTCTCTACCTGACACTTGTCACCTGAGTCATATCCAAAATCCATCTGTGGCATCTAATGCTTGCCATCTAGCTCATATCTAGATCCCACCAAATCTAAATTTCTACCCACGCGTCAAGACTACCTAGCAATGTTGCCTGAGCCGACACGTAAATAAAAGCACAGATATGAAATAAGTAAATTGCATAATTAATAAATAAATTGCGTAACTAACTAATTAAGGTTGTCCACAACTAGCCTAAAACCCTAACTAAGCCTTCTCGATTCAACGTCACGTCGTTCAAGATCGACTGACCAATTCTCACAATTGCCCCCATCGCTAGCACCATGCCTCAAACAATCACCCGTATCAATTATCCGACGTTCAATCAATGATTAGGGCCCATTGCCTCATTTAATCCATCCAAGTTGCCACATCATCAGCGCGTTAGACCTGGCCACGATTGGCATCATCCATCCAATCCTACATTAAATCAAAGTCACATCGCCATGTCATGTAGTCTAAACAACATATCTAATGGTCATCGTATCTGACCAACATTTCCTAGCTAGAAGGTGTCACAATTGTCCCTTTGCTCACCTCTAAGTCTCAACACAGGGTACTTCTACTCACTTGCTAGATCTACTAATAGGAATACCCGGTATCGAGTAATATTGAATCAACGACGAATAATTAAATGGATTGTCGTACTAAAGTCACGTACTAAGCAATTTATAATTAAATTGCGCGAACTAATAAATAAATGGCACAACCAATTAATAACTAACTAGCACAACTCATAACTTAACCAGCGTAAGTAATAAATAAATTGCACAATTAATAATTAATAATAATAATAATAAGTAGATCGTATGACTAATAATTAAATAGCGTAATTAATAAATAAATTGCACGGCTAATAATTAAGTAGCGAAATTAATAAATAAATTGCACAACTAATAATTAAATAGCGAATTTAATTAAAATAAACCACGGAAATAATTACCAACAAGGATAATTAAACGAACACATTTTCCTTGAAGTACGTGGCCGACCTTGTCGAGCCTCCTCATTCGTACTTGTTCCACCATCACAACAAAGTTG
The DNA here is from genome assembly GCA_019926035.1 of Melaleuca alternifolia. NCBI lineage: Eukaryota > Viridiplantae > Streptophyta > Magnoliopsida > Myrtales > Myrtaceae > Melaleuca > Melaleuca alternifolia. The sequence continues at coordinate 18,706 of JAGKPW010002431.1, read as the reverse complement.
AATTTTCTCAACTTTCACAAAATTCGTGCCTTTGGCGCCTCAACACGCCAATTAATGTTAAACTATCATCGGCCAAACTAACCCTTCTATCCGATTAATCCATCAGTCAAACAATCAGTCAATCAATCCTAAATTCTAGGAATTCTAGCAGTTCTAGCCATTCTAGCTATTTTCTACTAAGGCGGTAAATGCGCCTAATAAAGGTTTAGAGCCCACTCACCTCAATTTGCGTCTTCAAGCGACTCGCGGCTGTCCACGAAATTTTCCCTATTTTCTTTCCTTTCCCCTTTTTGTTTCTCCTTTTCTTTTTTCCTTCACTTTCTTCTTTTCTCTCTCTCTTTTTTTTTCTTCTTGTTTTTTTTTCTTTTCTTCTTGGGCCAAACTAAGCTAGCTAGGGCCCACAAGGTTTGGGCCCAAGCTGCAAGGGAGTGGCCCACGTCCGTGGGACTCCGGCGATAACTCCCGTGCCGGCGGATCTCCGGCGAACTTCTGGCGACTTTTCCGGCGAGGGTCCAACTGGTTGACCGGACAACAGGGCAAGCGGGTCGGGCGTCCAGACGGGCCGGATCCAGGCCAAGCAAGCCCGACCGTAGTTGGTCTTGGTATTACTAGGCCGAACCGGACAGGAGGACGTCCGTGGCCGAGGGGAACATGGCGAGAGGGACTTCGGCGAGCTAGAGAGCAGCTGGCCAACGGCTGAATGGCGGTGTGGTGACGTCGAGACGACGTGGACGACGAGAGCCGATCACGGGTGGCTCGATTTGCTCAAGCCAAGACCCATGAGCAAGAGATCTTGGACTCATGGCGTAGGGCGACATGGCGACGTCCACGGCGGCAAGGGGTGAGTTCCGATGCTCCTTAGTCCATCTTGCGTGATCTCACGGCGAAACGCGCAAGGAAAAATGGTGGTGGCTGCTAGGGTTTGCCGAGGGCAAGCTCGCGCGGGAGAGAGGAAGAAGAAGTGCAGTCGGGGGAAAGAGAAAAATGAAAAGAGAAGAGAGAGATAAGATAGGGGCTGAGCTGTGGGCCCCCTTCGGGCTGCCACACGCCATTTAGAAAAGAGAGGGAGGGGACAGCACGTAGGGAAGAGGAAAAGAGGGAAGGGAGGAGAGAGAAGCAATTAATGAAAGAAGAATGGAGAGAGAAAAGTCAAAGTAGCAAGGGGAAAAGGGGGGCTTCGGCGCGTGGGAGAAAAAGGAGGGGGAGGAGAGAGAAAAGAGGGCTGTGACAGATTAATATTAATTAATTACAAAAAGTTAAATGATTTTGAATCAAATTCAAAATATAACTTTCGAAAATACTATAGATATGACCTTTTCTCATATAAATTGATTAATTATGAAAATAGGAAAGGTTCACATATTTATGTATCACCATTACGTTTAAACAATAAACAAGAGATTTCTTATATATCCAACAAGATATATAAAAAAGATAAATTCGTTGACATGACAAGGGGTATTATCCCTATTAATTTAGAAGATGATGATATTATGAATCCGGATAAATTTGCAAATAGAAAATATTTGGATTGGAGAATTTTCCATTTTTGTCTTAGAAATAAAGTCGATATTGATTCCTGGATCGATATCGATACCAATCGTAATAAAAATACGAAGACTGTGTTTAATAATTATCAAATAATTGATAAAATGGATCAAAAAGGTCTTTTTGATCTTAAAATTTCCCAAAATGGAGGAATTACGGCATAAAAAAAAAAAAGACCTTTTTGATTGGATGGGAATGAATGAAGAAATACTAAGTCGTCCCATATCGAATCTGAAACTTTGGTTCTTTCCAGAATTTGTGCTACTTTATAATACATATATTATGAAACCGTGGATCATACCAATCCAACTTCTTCTTTTAAATTTTAATGAAAATGTTAGTGAAAATAAAAACATCACTAGAAAGAACAAAAGGGATCGTTTTCCATTTTCGAATGAAAAAAAAATCGATTGACTTAGAGAATCGAAATAAAGAAGAAAAAGAATCCGCAAGTCGAGATAATATTGAATCCGATGTCAAAAATCAAATGAATCTTGGATCACTTCTCTCAAACCAAGAAAAAGATATTGAAGAAAATTATGCAAGCTCGGATATGAAAAAACGTAGAAAGAAAAAGCAATATAAGAGCAACACGGAAGCAGAGCTTAATTTCTTCCTAAAAAGGTATTTACGTTTTCAATTGAGATGGGATGATTCTTTAAATCAAAGAATCATTAATAATATCAAAGTATATTGTCTCCTACTTAGACTGATAAATCCAAGAGAAATTGCTATATCCTCTATTCAAAGGGGAGAAATGAGTTTAGACATTCTGGTGATTCAAAAGGATTTAACTCTTACAGAATTAATGAAAAAAGGTATATTAATTATCGAACCAGTTCGTTTGTCTATAAAAAATAACGGACAATTTTTTATGTATCAAACTCTAAATATTTCATTAGTTCATAAGAGTAAGACCAAAATTAATCAAAGATATCGAGAAAAAAGCTATGTTGCTAAGATTAATTTGGATAAATCCATTGCAAGACATCAAAGAATGGCTGAAAATAGATACAAAAATTATTATGATTTGTTGTTTGTTCCCGAAAAAGTTTTATCCACTAAAGGGCGTAGAGAATTAAGAATTCTAATTTGTTTCAATTCGAGGAAGAGAAATGGGATTCAGAAAAATCCAGTATTTTGCAACAACGTAAAAAACTGTGTTGAATTTTTGGATAAAAGCAAACATTTTGATAAAAAGAAACTAATTCAATTAAAGTTCTTTCTTTGGCCTAATTATCGATTAGAAGATTTATCTTGTATGAATCGATATTGGTTTGATACCAATAATGGTAGCCGCTTCAGTATGGTAAGGATACATATGTATCCACGATTGCAAATTTGTTAATAATGCGTTTTTCATATATATTTTGTACCCTATATGTATGGTATATGAAACAAGGAGTTGCATCCATGTATTGTCTTACCTTCCAGTATGATACATGAATACTAATATAATGCATGTATCAATATCCAATAGATCTATAAATGATTAATGGATCTTCTTATTTTTTATTTATTATTAGAATTCGATTCGATCCCAAATTTTTTATCTTTTCTAACATGTAGAAATATATCATCCTTTCCTTTTCCTATACAAATTTTCACAATCCTATATTCCTATACGAATAAAATGGAAAAGAAAATTGGATTGATTCATTTTATTTGATAAAATTAGGAGTTCATAAGGAAATTAAGATTATTGTGTATACCAAATTAGAATAAATAGAATTATTCTTACTGATCAATAAAATCCATTAACAAAAAGAGGATAGAAAATCCGTTTTATGGTAAAAAATTCATTCATTTCAGTCATTTCACAAGAAGAAAACAAGGGGTCCGTTGAATTTCAAGTATTTAGTTTCACCAATAAGATACGAAGACTGACCTCACATTTGGAATTGCACAGAAAAGACTATTTATCTCAGAGAGGTCTATGTAAAATCCTGGGAAAATGCCAACGACCGCTATCTTATTTGTCAAAGAAAAATAGAATACGTTATAAAGAATTAATTAGTTAGCTGGATATTCGGGAATCAAAAACTCGTTAATTGAAAAAGGAATTTGAATTATTTTTTATTAGATCTTGAATTTTACTGAACTTCTTTTCATTTTCAGCAATTCATGAAAGAATGAATCGAGGAATAACCTATGAATGTAACAACTCCAAGAAAAGACCTCATGATAGTCAATATGGGACCTCACCACCCATCAATACATGGTGTTCTTCGGCTCATCCTTACTCTAGATGGTGAAGATGTTATTGATTGTGAACCCATATTGGGTTATTTACACAGAGGAATGGAAAAAATTGTGGAAAGTCGAACAGATATACAATATCTGCCTTATGTAACACGTTGGGATTATTTAGCTACTATGTTCACAGAAGCAATAACCGTAAATGGACCAAAATAGTTGGGGAATATTCAAGTACCTAAAAGAGCTAGTTATATCCGAGTTATTATGTTAGAGTTGAGTCGTATAGCTTCTCATCTATTATGGCTTCGCCCGTTTATGGCAGATATTGGTGCACAGACTCCTTTTTTCTATATTTTCAGAGAAAGAGAATTAGTATATGATCTATTCGAAGCTGCCACTGGTATGAGAATGATGCATAATTATTTTCGTATCGGAGGAGTAGCGGCCAATCTACCTTATGGATGGATAAATAAATGTTTGGATTTTTGTGATTATTTTTTAACAGCGGTTTCTGAATATCAAAAACTTATTACGCGAAATCCTATTTTTTTAGAACGAGTTGAGGGGGTAGGCATTATTGGTCCAGAAGAAGCAATAAATTGGGGTTTGTCGGGACCAATGCTACGAGCTTCCGGAATCCAATGGGATCTTTGTAAAGTTGATCATTATGAATGTTACGACGAATTGGATTGGGAAACCCATTGGCAAAAAGAAGGAGATTCATTAGCTCGCTATTTAGTCCGAATCGGTGAAATGACGGAATCCATAAAAATTATTCAACAGGCTCTGGAAGGAATTCTAGGGGGGGCCTATGAGAATTTAGAAACCCGGTGTTTTGCTAGAGAAAGGGATCCCGAATGGAATGATTTTGAATATCGATTCATTAGTAAAAAACCTTCTCCTACTTTTGAATTGTCGAAGCAAGAACTTTATGTAAGAGTTGAAGCCCCAAGGGAGAATTGGGAATTGTTTTAATAGGAGATCAGACTGGTTTTCCTTGGAGGTGGAAAATTCGTCCACCTAGTTTTATCAATTTGCAAATTCTTCCTCAGTTAGTTAAAAGAATGAAATTGGCCGATATTTTGAAAATACTAGGTAGCATAGATATCATTATGGGAGAAGTTGATCGTTAAAATGATAATTGATACAACAGAAGTACAGGATAAAAATTCTTTTTCTCAATTGGAATCTTCAAAAGAAGTCTATGGAATCATAGGGATGTTTTTACCTATTTTGACTCTTGTATTGGGAATCACAATAGGTGTACTCGTAATTGTGTGGTTAGAAAGAGAAATATCTGCAGGAATACAACAACGTATTGGTCCCGAATATGCCCGTCCTTTGGGAATTCTTCAAGCTTTAGCAGATGGGACTAAACTTATTTTCAAAGAGAATCTTTTTCCATCTAGAAGAGATACTCGTTTATTCAGTATAGGACCATCCATAGCAGTTATATCAATTTTACTAAGTTATTTAGTAATTCCTTTTAGTTATCACCTTGTTTTATCTGATCTCAATATTGGTGTTTTTTTTATGGATTGCCATTTCCAGTATTGCTCCCATTGGACTTCTTATGTCAGGATATGGATCAAATAATAAATATTCTTTTTTAGGTGGTCTACAAGCCGCTGCTCAATCGATTAGTTATGAATACCATTAACTCTTTGTGTATTATCAATATCTCTACGTGCGATTCGTTAAAACAAAAACTTTTCTTTATTCTTTTCTTTTTCGAAAAGAAATTGAATAGATATCTCCTTTTTGTATTCATCATTCAGCTTGATGACCTAAATCAGATAGTTGTATGAGTGAAAGAAAACAGCTTAGAAATTAGTAGTAAAAAGATTGAGTCTCATTGCCTACGTACAAGAATTAAAAAAAAGAGTAAATATAAGCAAGACTTTTACCCCACGATCTGATTAGTCATCCTAGCTTGAAGCGGGCTCAACTCAAAAGATCACCCGTATAGAGTTTTCATTATCGTTTCTATGTATTACCATAACGGGTGATTGAGCAAAAATCAGTGGACGGTTAGGAACACAAAAATACATAAAGGATTAGTAATGGAGATTTTGTATGTAAATTATCCAAAAGGATATTTTTACATAACCTAAAAAGAATAGTAATTGGGCCATTAAGTTAGTAGAAATGATAAAGCAGTACTACCCACGACTCAGATTCAGAGTATACTCCTATCCACAGATTCAAAAATTACTATCAGGAACGAAATAATCCTTTTTTTGAACCCCCTTTTTTTCAGAAAGAAGAATACGAACGAAAAAAAGATCTTTTTCTTCTTTCCTATATTCATAGGGATAACGTGGCATTATTCAGGAACTAATATATCATTTTTAATACATAAAGGATTAGTAATGGAGATTTTGTATGTAAATTATCCAAAAGGATATTTTTACATAACCTAAAAAAGAATAGTAATTGGGCCTTTAAGTTAGTAGAAATGATAAAGCAGTACTACCCACGATTCCGATTCAGAGTATACTCCTATCCACAGATTCAAAAATTACTATCAGGAACGAAATAATCATTTTTTTGAACCCCCCTTTTTTTCAAAAAGAAGAATAGGAACAAAAAAAAGATCTTTTTCTTCTTTCCTATATTCATAGGGAAAACGTGGCATTATTCAGGAACTAATATATCATTTTTTTTCGTAATCAAAAGGAATGGGTTGAAATATCTATTGATATTTCTATAAAGAGTATTTTATTGAAGGATATAGTTATTACTCAACAAAGAAAAATTGAAATTATTAAAGGATGAGATCAATTCAGAAGTGCTTTTTTAGTTCTTATTATAGCAGACAAAATTCCATTGGTCTAATTCATGACCTTCCGATAGGTTTTGACTCTATCTATATAGAATATATATTTAATTTTGAATCGATCTAATCGATATATATAGTATTATACTATAAACATATCAATATAAATAATATCAATTCGGTCCTTAGATTTATTGATGGCCCTCGAGGAGCCGTATGAGGTGAAAATCTGACGTACGGTTCTGGAATAGCGATGGGAACAGTGATGTTATCATCGACTATGATTATCTAACAGTTCAAGTACAGTTGATATAGTTGAGGCCCAGCCCAAATATGGTTTTTGGGGATGGAATTTGTGGCGTCAACCTATAGGGTTTTTCGTTTTTCTAATTTCTTCCCTAGCAGAATGTGAGAGATTACCTTTTGATTTACCAGAAGCAGAGGAAGAATTAGTGGCAGGTTATCAAACCGAATATTCGGGTATCAAATTTGGGTTATTTTACGTTGCTTCCTATCTAAATCTATTAGTTTCTTCCTTATTTGTAACAGTTCTTTACTTAGGCGGTTGGAATATCTCTATTCCTTACATATTCGTTCCTGAGCTATTTGAAATAAATAAAGTAGGTAGAGTCTTTGGAACGACAATTGGTATTTTCATGACATTAGCTAAAACTTATTTGTTCTTGTTTATTTCTATCACAACAAGATGGACTTTACCTAGACTAAGAATAGACCAATTATTAAATCTTGGATGGAAATTTCGTTTACCCATTTCTCTGGGTAATCTATTATTAACAACTTCTTTTCAACAACTTCATTGTAAAGGAAAGAAAAAGGAATAGGATATTCTAGACTTATGACTTCTCTCAAATATCAAACAAGAGAAAGAAACAAACATAAAATTATTCATAGATCTTTACGATAAGTTCCCTATGGTAACTGGGATCATGAATTACGGTCAACAAACAGTACGAGCTGCAAGGTACATTGGTCAAGGGTTCATGATTACCTTATCCCACACAAATCGTTTACCTGTAACTATTCAATATCCTTATGAAAAATTAATTACATCCGAGCGTTTCCGTGGCCGAATCCATTTTGAATTTGATAAATGCATTTCTTGTGAAGTATGTGTTCGTGTATGTCTTATAGATCTACCTGTTGTTGATTGGAAATTGGAAACTGGTATACGAAAGAAACGCTTGCTTAATTACAGTATTGATTTTGGAATTTGTATTTTTTGTGGTAACTGTGTTGAGTATTGTCCAACAAATTGTTTATCAATGATTGAAGAATATGAACTTTCTACTTATGATCGTCACGAATTGAATTATAATCAAATCGCTTTGGGTCGTTTACCAATGTCAGTAATTAACGATTATACAATTTGAACAGTTTCGAATTCTCCTCAAATAATAATAAAATAAAATAAAAATGTTAAAACCCTTTGATTAAAGAGGAATCTACACCAATTAGTAAGGTTCAATTTGATCTAATCTAAAGGAATGATTTCTTTTTTTTTTGGTCAATAACTATAAATTCCAATTAACTGTTGATTAGTTGGTAAAAAGTGCGATTAAGATTGGATTGAAAATTGAATCTAATAATATAATTTGAGTTTTGAACGAAATTACCCTTTTCTTTGGTGTAAATCTTTTGGGAAAGAGAAAACCATATTATATTGGTCCACTAATTGGACCTAGACCCATTTTAAATCCATTCGATTCGAATTAAATACAATTAGGAGCCTATCCTAAAAAAATTCCTCGTCGGGTCAATAAAATCATGAAAAATATTTCAATTTATTTCTCTTTTACATATAATAATGGATTTTCCTGGACAAATACATGATTTTCTTTTAGTTTTTATGGGATCAGGTCTTATATTAGGAAGTCTAGGAGTGGTATGACTTACCAATCCAATTTATTATGCCTTTTCCTTGGGATTGGTTCTTATTTGTATATCCTTATTTTATATTCTATCAAACTCCCATTTTGTAGCGGCTGCGCAGCTCCTTATTTATGTAGGAGCAATAAACATTTAATTCTATTTTCTGTGATGTTCATGAATGGTTCAGAATATTCCAAAGATTCAAATCTTTGGACTGTTGGAGATGGGATTACTTCGTTGGTTTGTACAAGTATTTTGGTTTTACTAATGACTACTATTTTAGATACGTCTTGGTACGGGATTATCTTGACGACAAAATCAAACCAGATTATCGAGCAAGATTTGGTAGGTAATAGTCAACAAATCGGAATTCATTTATCAACAGATTTTTTTCTTCCATTTGAACTCATTTCCATAATTCTTTTAGTTGCTTTGATAGGAGCAATTGCTGTTGCTCGTCAATCATAAATCTTTATAACTATTAATAGCAATCTAAATTCAACTTTGTTTTCAGTTATCAAATCCATTTATCTTCAATGTTATTTGAAAACGGTTCATGTATAAAATATAAATTCTTTATTTTATTTTGATCCATTACCAAATATCAATCTATTCCTTTGTTTTGTACTTGTTATATTATAGTCAATTGAATAGTCAATTGAATACGTTGAATTCTTGTTCATATTGAAATGAATCCAAATTAATAAGGAGCTGGTCAATGATACTCGAACATGTACTTGTTTTGAGTGCCTTTTTATTTTCTATAGGTATCTATGGATTGATCACGAGTCGAAATATGGTTAGGGCCCTTATGTGTCTTGAACTTATCCTCAATGCGGTTAATCTAAATTTCGTAACATTTTCGGATTTTTTTGATAGTCGACAATTAAAAGGAGATATTTTCTCCATTTTTGTTATAGCTATTGCAGCGGCCGAAGCAGCTATTGGGTTAGCTATTGTTTCGTCAATTTATCGTAACAGAAAATCAATTCGTATCAATCAATCAAATTTGTTGAATAAATAAGTAGTATTAATTAATTATATATTATGAATTATAGAAATTAGAATATTCATCAATTCAAATTAGCATGTAGAATACGTAGGTTTGAGAAAAACGTAAGAAATCAAAGTATCTTGGGCCGATCTCATGAATCAATCCAGAATTAGATTAATTAGAAAAATTATGGTAAAATCCATTGATTCATCTAGTGTCTAAATATATGATACATTTACAAGTTTACTAGATTGAAAATTGATAATATTCAAAAACTTATCGATCCGATGTCACATTCAGTAAAGATTTATGATACATGTATAGGATGTACTCAATGAGTCCGAGCCTGCCCAACAGATGTATTAGAAATGATACCGTGGGATGGATGTAAAGCTAAGCAAATTGCTTCTGCTCCAAGAACAGAGGACTGTGTCGGTTGTAAGAGATGTGAATCCGCCTGTCCAACGGATTTTTTTAGCGTTCGAGTTTATTTATGGCATGAAACAACTCGAAGCATGGGTCTAGCGTATTAATACGTTCCAGAAAAAATCACGTAAATACATTTTGAATACAATAGATTTTTTTTATCGACAAAAAACCGTGCTCAAAATAGATAATATATTATTCTTTTTTATTTATTGAGTACGGTTTTTTTTTGTCCAAGTGTATCTTGTCTTTACCACAAATTATTTTCCTTGGTTAACAATAATTGTACTTTTGCCGATATTCGCAGGTTCTTTAATTTTCTTTCTACCTCATAGGGGAAATAAGCTAATAAGGTGGTATACTATATGCATATGTGTTTTAGAGCTACTTTTAACTACCTATACATTCTGTTATCATTTCCAATTGAACGACCCATTAACCCAACTAACAGAGAATTATAAATGGATTGATTTTTTTTATTTTTACTGGAGATTGGGAATAAATGGACTTTCTATAGGACCTATTTTACTAACGGGATTTATTACCACTTTAGCTACTTTAGTGGCTCGGCCAGTTACTCGAGATTCCCGATTATTTTATTTCCTTATATTAGCAATGTACAGCGGTCAAATAGGATCATTTTCTTCTCGAGACCTTTTACTTGTTTTCATCATGTGAGAGTTAGAATTAATTCCCGTTTATCTACTTCTATCGATGTGGGGGGGAAAGAAACGTCTGTATTCTGCTACAAAATTTATTTTGTACACTACGGGAGGTTCCATTTTTCTATTAATAGGGGTTCTGGGTATTGGTTTATATGGTTCCAACAAACCGACATTAAATTTGGAAACATTAGCTAATCAATCGTATCCGGTGGCATTGGAAATAATATTCTATACTGGATTTCTTATTGCTTTTGCTGTTAAATTACCGATTATACCCTTACATACATGGTTACCAGACACCCATGGAGAAGCACATTATAGTACTTGTATGCGTCTAGCTGGAATTTTGTTAAAAATGGGAGCATATGGGTTGGTTCGGATCAATATGGAATTATTACCTCATGCTCATTCTATATTTTCTCCCTGGTTGATTCTAGTAGGCGCAATCCAAATAATCTATGCAGCTTTAGCATCTCTTGGTCAACGGAATTTAAAAAAAAGAATAGCCTATTCCTCTGTATCTCATATGGGGTTCATAATTATTGGAATTGGCTCGATAACTGATACGAGACTCAATGGAGCCATTTTACAAATAATCTCTCATGGATTTATCGGCGCTGTTCTTTTTTTCTTGGCAGGAACGAGTTATGATAGAATACGTCTTGTTTATCTCGACAAAATGGGTGGAATGGCTATCCACCTTCCAAAAATATTCACGATGTTCAGTATCTTATCAATGGCTTCCCTTGCATTACCGTGTATGAGTGGTTTTCTTGCAGAATTGATAGTATTTTTTGGAATAATTACCAGCCAACAATATCTTCTAATGCCAAAAATACTAATTACTTTTGTAATGGCAATTGGAATGATATTAACTCCTATTTATTTATTATCTATGTTACGAAAAATGTTCTATGGATACAAGTTATTTAATGTTCCAAACTCTTATTTTTTTTTTTATTTTGGGCCGCGAGAGTTATTTGTTTCCATCTCTATCCTTCTACCAATAATAGCTATTGGTATTTATCCAAATTTCGTTCTCTCACTATCTGTTGACAAGGTCGAAGCTATTATATCTAATAATTTTTATCAATAGTTTTCATCAATAAAAGGAAAAATAAAAAAGTAATCCTATTATTATTTTTAATATTGTTCGTTGTACAATAAAAAAAAATCTTTTTTCTATTAAGTCAAAAAAATTGAAATTGTAAGCAGATGTCTTTGGTTTTTATGAAAACCTTTTGAATCAAGTATTGTAGTGATTCAAAAGGTTCTAGACAGCCTACATGAAGTAGGAAGTTTTTTTTTCTTATCTTCTATTCTTACTTATTTTTCTATTTCTATATAGGCTTGTTCTATGTTTGGATTTATCGGGATTTTTTTTAATTTAATTAGATCTTAATGTAAATTAAATGAACCATAACTATATAATCCTATTCCTAATAAATTGACCCCAAAATAGCATATCCAAATTATAAGAAAGCCGATAGAAGCCACAATCGCGCAATTTAGACTTTCCCAATTTTTATTTGTTCGAGTATGTAAATAAATCGCAAATAGGGTCCAAGTAATAAATCCCCAAGTTTCCTTTGGGTCCCAATTCCAATAGGACCCCCATGCCTCATTAGCCCATACTGCTCCCGAAAGAATACCTATGGTTAAAAAGATAAACCCGAGACTAATAATACGATAACTCCACTGATCTAATTGTTGAATCAGTTGAGCCCTGTAATAATTTGGAGAAGAAAAAGAAGAAGTGTTTAGTAAAACATTGTTTCTTTCATTCATGTATTGGATCTCGACAAAGTAAAATGACTCATTTATAAAATTGTTTTTTTTACTAAAAATCCTTATGGCTTTTCGCAATGTAATGACTAAGAGGGCTACTGATAATAATGATCGACATAAAAGAGCTACGTAGCCCAATATCATCATACTTACATGCATCATTAACCATTGGGATTGGAGAGCAGGTACTACTATTTTGGATTGATGCATTTCAGTTAAAAGACCTGAAGTAGAAAAGCCTTGGGTAAAAATAGTACTTGGCGCGGTTATTGCGCTTAAATAATTCTTATGCTTTTTAAAATACGGAACCATATGAATAATGGAGAAACTCCATGAAAGAAAAATTAATGATTCATATAAATCACTTAACGGGAAATGTCCTGAATAAATCCAACGAGTGACTAATAATCCTGTTATACAGAAAAAAGTAGCTATCATGCCTTTTTCTGACTAATCATATAGTCCTACGATTTCATCGACCGATAAGCTTATCAAAAAAATTGTAATTACAATTGAAACGATCGAAAAGGATATATGAGTTAATATATGTTCTAAAGTGGAGAATATCATACTTTTTTTAATTTAATTAAAAAAGTGGGGTAAACCAATCCTACGGAATTGAAATCAGGAATTGAATTTATTATAGGATTTATTCGATTTGTTTTAGAAGATTCCATGCCGCCACTCGAACTCGAACCGAGATGCTCTAGCACTGCTTCCTAAGAGCAGCGTGTCTACCGATTTCACCATAGCAGCGTACTCGAAATAATAATAATCGATTATTATTTAATCGTCGAGATTGAAGGAGTCAATTCAATATTTGTTTTTTTCATTTTCATGCAAATTGATGAGAAAGAACTCCTTTCGTTTCAATATGGATTGAAGCATTCCCCATAAAAATCTTTATTCTCATTTGATTTAATTTTTGAATTAAAATTGAAGGTGTCCATTTTTTATTTAAGAGAGACGTTTTCGTAGTTTAGGCTCTCCTAAAATGGAGATCTTGTAACCAAATAGTTATGACTTCAATCCAAAGATAAAGATATAACTCAAATGTTTTTCATTTTTGAATTCATTTATCATTTGACAGTACAGTGTTACATTCCATTTTTTTATTTAACTATTTGTCGAGATTTGTATTAACCCTTAGGCCTTAGGTTGGTTTTTCGTCCTGTAAAGAATTTTATTTAGGATTTAGAAAACGAATTCCATATTGGCCTAAACTGAACATCTTGTCTTACAAAAACCTTTTTTGATTTCAAGTAGGGTTAGGGTAGTAACAATTAGGATAGAAAATCAAAAGGTTTTTTCTAAAAATTCGAATTTTATTTTAAAGATATATCTTGATCAGTCTTTCTTTAGAAACATACGATCTGTTTTTGATCAATCCAAATTGACACATCATTCGTATAGAATACCTATACCTAACGAAATGAATAATAAAGGGACTTTTTCTCAAATGAGTTGGGTATATTTTCTCATAAAAAAATGATCTAGAAAGTTATAAAAAAATGGGAAACTAAATCAATTAGTTTCAAGAACTCTGTGATTTTTATTAAAGATCTTAGACCTTTTTTTTTTTTTTATAATAAAAAAAAACTTTTTTTGTAATTTAATTATTTATTATGATATGACAGATAAGTGTACCGATGAGGAAAATAAGAATCCTCATCGGATAAAACATATTCAAAAAAAAAAAGTGAAACCTTGTATCTTTTTTTTTAATATCATTTTCAGATTAAGATTATTTAATCTAGTGTTTGACTATTTAATTGTCGCACAAAAAAACTTTTTGAATTCCCGGTAGAAAGAGATTTCCCCAAGGAAAAAGCTTTCAACGCTGTCACGCCCCGGTTTCGGGGTCGTAGCAATTACTTCAGGATCCAATTAAATACCACTCTTTTCAGGAAACGTTTTTCATTCCATCAGCATCAATTTTACAATCCAAGATCGCCGTCAGTTCTAATACCAGAAGGTTCTTCAATAAGGGTACACACCACAAGTACGGGAGAGGGGAGTGGTCCAAAAGAGAGTCATACAAGACCTACGTACACTAGCACCGCTCAGCTATACACACAAAAGTTGCGGTCTAAGTTAGGGAAGACTAAGGCTATCCTAAGGAGTGGTCGGGGGCTTGGGCCAAGTCCTCTCACATGAAGGCTTCTCGTCGATTACCGTACCGTCCTCTGAATCGTCCTCTCATTCGGGGTCTTTAAAGTCCGACAGGTAGCCCCCTTGCGGCACCTCACACCTCTCGTGTAAGAGTTCTAGTTCGGTTTCCTGGAACCCTGAGTAGACCTTCACGTGCTGGTGTTGTGGGTACCAGATATCCCTCCTAGTGCTCCAGATCCACCCCGTTTCCCGGTGGAATTCGACGATCAGCCCGTCTTCCTGGACATCAGTGTCTATGACCTCTCTCCTACTCTGAGGAGCCTCAGGATTCACTCCTAGCTCGTACTCTTCCTCGTCCTCGGGTAATTCATCCGGTTCAAAGGGGACATCCGGCGGCAAGTATCCCCCGACGTCCTCCAGGTCCTCATCGGACCCCGGGTCTTCCATCTCCAGCAGTCGATCCAGCTCCTTGTCCCAATCCTCCTCCTGATCCTGAGGGTCCGGCGCCTGCTGATCCTGAGCTTCCTCCTCCTCGGAAGGCCATTCCATGAGATGGTCCTCCACCGCCATGTTCTCCGAATCGGAGCTGTCCGTGTCCATTCTGAGGTCCTGGTGTGGTGGGGTGGTGGGGTGAGATTCCACGGTCTTAGTGAGCAAACCATAACCCTAGATTAGGATCAGCCCAGTCCTAGGGTCCCTGGACGTCCCATCCCCTCTCAGTCTCCGGGCGGTAACAGGCAGAACTAGGTAAGACCTACCTTTAGTCTCTCATCCCATGGCCCCACAATCGGAATATACTACTCTCCACTAATCGACAACCAATCGGGGTGTCTAAGCTGGGTCGCGGGGTATCGTCTAACTCAACCATATAAATGAGCGAGATAGTAAATAAATTGCAATCTAAATTAAATAGGCGTGATCGAAATTACGGAGTAAACTATAAAATTTAAACTACTTAATTAGGCGAGGAAAAACATAATTTAGATGCATCTAAGTAAATGACATTAACGATGAATTAACTTTAATATAAAGCGGTAAAGGAGTGTAAAATACTACTCAACCACCCAAGCTGCCAGTTCGAGTAAGTCCCAACTCTGATCGCAAAATTTCGGGGAATTCGATCGGACTGCTCCCAGTCTGAACTGAGCACGAGTGTGTTCTCGTAATTTCACGAGAAGGGACACCCTTGACCAATACAAGTTGGCCCGACCACTAATCGTGGTCCAAACAAACAATCCTTTACTCGACTAGGCTAATAGATAAACCAAGCATGAGGTCCAATTCTATACGAATTGCAGTTTACGCTTAAACCAATTCTAATCGCCCTAGCCGTCCTAATCGCCCCAAATTCTACCCGCTAAATTCTACTAAAACGGAGATGCGCCTAATAAAAGGTTAGGATCCACTCACTTGGAGAGTGTCCCAACAAGCCTGCTGCTGAGCTCCTCCTCTCTTTTTTTTTTCTTTTTTTTTTTTTCGGGTCGGGCCTTCTTTTCCTTTCCTCCGGGTCGGCTGAGTGGGCCTGGGTTGAAAACTAGGCCTGAAGGTGGGCCGAGCTGAGCCTCACGGGTCGGGCCCACGAGTTGGGCCCGCGGGGCTGCTGGCCGGGCCGGGTCGGCTGAGCCTTCGGGCCTGGCTACTGGGCCTGGTCAGTGGCCCGGTTCCTCCTCTGCTGGCCTGGTCAGTGCACGGGCCGGACGGGTCAGGCACGGGTCGTGCACGGGTCGGCTCGGATCGGTGCACGGATCGGGCGGATCGGTGCACGGATCGGGCGGATCGGTGCACGGATCGGACGGATGGGCCAGGGATTGATTTTGGCCAGGCCACGGACCGGATCAGCTGGGTCACGGATCGGGTCGTGGCTGGGTCACGGATCGGGTCGTGGCTGGGTCACGGATCAGGTCAGCTGGGTCACGGACCGGATCGTGGCCCCTTCCTTGCGGTTTTCCGGCTGGTCGTGAAGGCTCGGAACTCGCCTCCGTGCGTCGGCTTGGGGTCTCGTCGGAGCTTGGTGTTGGTCGGTTCGGGGAGCCTGCGTCACGACGTGTCAAATGGCGGCGGTGGCTCGGCCTGGGGTGGCCGGAGCACGGCGGGGCGGCTCCGTGAAGTCGGCTGCTCGCACACGGTTCTGGCCTTTTTCCAGAAAAGCTCCCGGACGGCTGGTCGGGAAGCCTCCTGCAACTGGCTGTTTCCGGTGGCTCGCGGCGAGACGGCGGCGGAGGTCGGGGGCGTTCGGAAGAGGGAGTCACCAGCTTCAAGGGGACGCCAAGAACGCGTGGAGAGGAGGCCAGGAACTCGGTGAAAAACTTCCCCGAAAACCCTTGCCCACTCGGTTTTAAGCCGAGTGGGGTGGGTGAGCGTGGCCGGAAAATCCGGCCCCGCCGGCCACGTGCCGCCTCCCCCACGGCCGTAGTCCCCTCCGACGGTCTCCTCCAAGTCAGGGGTGGGTGGCTGCAGGGCTGATTGGCCGGTTGAAGCGACGGGTTGAACAGTTGATGGACGTCCATCAACTGTTCGACCTAATGCCGCAGAGAGAGAGGAGAGAGGGAAGCCGCGAGGCGCGTGCGGGGCACGTGCCACCCGGTTCGACCTGGTGGGACCGGCGGCGTGCACGGCCGGACCGGCCGGTTCGCTGGCCGGTCTGGGATTTTTAATTAAAATAATATATTTTAATTTCCGAAATTCGGAAAAATAATTTTAAAATTCTGAAAATTTCCCGAAAAATTCCTGGAAATTCCCAAATTGAAATTTAAAATGTTGTGGGCCCCAATAAAATTTTAAACTTCAAATTTGCGTTAAATCCAATATTTTTCCAAATTTTGCAAATACCGGGGAAATTATCCAATTTCCCGAAAAATCCCAATTTAGCCGTAAATTGCGAACCGGACCGAGCACGGTCGTTACAAGAACCAGCCAAAGACTCGGTGAGTTCTCCTCCTTCCCGACCTCCTTAGCTTGATTGGTTAGTACCAATCGATTCCTTGAAGCTTCTAGTTTTTGTCCATGGTGTTTAATCCGCTCAGTTTGGTCTAGAATCCATGGATTGAGGCTTCGAAACCTCGAACCCTCTCGGAAACCCTAAAAACGAGCCGACGGCCTTGAGGCCGGATTTCTCTCAACTCCGGCCACCTTGGCTCAAGCCACCACCACCGTTCGACTCGCCGGCGAAGCAGCTCTCAGATTCAGCCGATCTCGAGCTTCAATTTGGCCGGAGAACGGTGAACGGCGGCCAAACCCGAGAAGACCTCTCGACCCGACTCTCGACCCGGAGTCAAGGTTTGCCGGAGAATACGACCGTCGCCGTCGCCGTCGCCAGAAACAGAAGACAGCACACGGGCTAGGCCGCCAGCCCAGCAGCCCAGCCCAGTCAACCGGCCCAGCCGACTCGGCCCAGTCAGCTAGCCAGCCAATCAGCCGACCGGCCCAGACCCAGTCAGCCGGCCCGACCCGGATCCAGCTCGCGCGGCCCAGAAGGAAGAAAAAGGAAGAAAAGAGAAAAGGAAAAGAAAAAGGAAGAAAAAAAAAGGAGAAGAAAAGAGAAAAAGAAAAGAAAAAGGAAAAAGAAGGAGAAGAAAAAAAAAGGGAAAATTTAATTTTTCCTTGGTTTCAATTAGGAGTGCAGCAAGGAGAATTTAGCCAAGAAAACTCACAAGTGAGTGGACTCTAAACCTTTATTAGGCGCATTTACTGTTTTAGTAGAAAACGGGTAGAAACGGTTGGAAATAGCTAGGGCGAGTAGAACGGCTAGAATTCCTTGTTTACTCGTCAATTTCATTGATTAGTTAGATTGGTTAGCAGTATTGGATAATTGTAAATTGTTGACCACTCATGTGGTTTAGTTCGACTCGTGTCGACCTAGGGATTGGCATCTCACGTTTTACAAGAAATGCCCTCGTACGTTTACTTGTGCTCGAGCGTGGTCAGAGTTTGGACCCCTCGAGGGGAAGGGAGTGTCGGCTTGACACATTTGTTTAAATTTTAGAGTTGTTTAACGCATTTAATTCTACATTTTAATTCAATTAGTCATTTATCATTAAATGTTCTTTCGTATAGCATTTGATTAATTTAGTTAATAGCACTTTTTGCTTTTCAATTTCATTAAATTATTATTGTAATCAGTCAATTCTAGTATTGCTTGTGTATTTAAATTTTGCGCCGCTTTTATTTAATCAGTTATGCCTACATAAATTCCGTATAGTCACAATTAGGTTCTCGTTGTAGATCTGCCCCACCCTGTAAATTGTTTAGACCCCAATGACGTTCGTTAGTCTACCTTTAGCTTAGAAACCAAGAGGTGGGAAGTTC
>JAGKPW010002428.1:7500-33990 GCA_019926035.1 Melaleuca alternifolia | reverse complement strand
CGCCCCGGTTTCGGGGTCGTAGCAATTACTTCAGGATCCAATTAAATACCACACTTTTCAGGAAACGTTTTTTCATTCCATCAGCATCAATTTTACAATCCAAGATCGCCGTCAGTTCTAATACCAGAAGGTTCTTCAAAAGGGTACACATCACAAGTACGGGAGAGGGGAGTGGTCCAAAAGAGAGTCATACAAGACCTACGTACACTAGCACCGCTCAGCTATACACACAAAAGTTGCGGTCTAAGTTGAGGAAGACTAAGGCTATCCTAAGGAGTGGTCGGGGGCTTGGGCCAAGTCCTCTCACATGAAGGCTTCTCGTCGATTACCGTACCGTCCTCTGAATCGTCCTCTCCTTCGGGGTCTTTAAAGTCCGACAGGTAGCCCCTTTGCGGCACCTCACACCTCTCGTGTAAGAGTTCTAGTTCGGTTTCCTGGAACCCTGAGTAGACCTTCACGTGCTGGTGTGGGTACCAGATATCACTCCTAGTACTCCAGATCCACCCCGTTTCCCGGTGGAATTCGACGATCAGCCCGTCTTCCTGGACATCAGTGTCTATGACCTCTCCCCTACTCCGAGGAGCCTCAGGATTCAACTCTAGCTCGTACTCTTTCCTGTCCTCGGTAATTCAGCCGTTCAAAGGGGACATCAGGCGGCAAGTATCCCCGGACGTCTACAGGTCTCATCGGACCCCGGGTCTTCCATCTCCAGCAGGTCGATCCAGCTCCTGGTCCCAATCATCCTTCCTGATTGAGGTTCCGGCGCCCTGATCCTGAGATTCCTCCTCCTCGGAAGGCCATTCCATGAGATGGTCCTCCACCGTCATGTTCTCCGAATCGGAGCTGTCCGTGTCCATTCTGAGGTCCTGGTGTGGTGGGGTGGTGGGGTGAGATTCCACGGTCTCAGTGAGCAAACCATAACCCTAGATTAGGATCATCCCAGTCCTAGGGTCCCTGGACGTTCCATCCCCTCTCAGTCTCCGGGCGGTAACAGGCAGAACTAGGTAAGACCTACCTTTAGTCTCACATCCCATGGCCCCACAATCGGAATATACTACTCTCCACTAATCGACAACCAATCGGGGTGTCTAAGCCGGGTCGCGGGGTGTCGTCTAACTCAACCATATAAATGAGCGAGATAGTAAATAAATTGCAATCTAAATTAAATAGGCGTGATCGAAATTACGAAGTAAACTATAAAATTTAAACTACTTAATTAGGCGAGGAAAAACATAATTTAAATGCATCTAAGTAAATGACGTTAACGATAAATTAACTTTAATATAAAGCGGTAAAGGAGTGTAAAATACTACTCAACCACCCAAGCTGCCAGTTCGAGTAAGTCCCAACTCTGATCGCAAAATTTCTGGGAATTCGATCGGACTACTCCCAGTCTGAACTGAGCACGAGTGTGTTCTCGTAATTTCACGAGAAGGGACACCCTTGACCAATACAAGTTGGCCCGACCACTAATCGTGGTCCAAACAAGCAATCCTTTACTCGACTAGGTTAATAGATAAACCAAGCATGAGGTCCAATTCTATACGAATTGCAGTTTACGCTTAAACCAATTCTAATCGCCCTAGCCGTTCTAATCGCCCCAAATTCTACCCTCTAAATTCTACTAAAACGGAGATGCGCCTAATAAAAGGTTAGGATCCACTCACTTGGAGAGTGTCCCAACAAGCCTGCTGCTGAAGCTTCTCCCTTTTTTTTTTTTTTTTTTTTTTTTTTTTTTTTTTTTTTTTTTTTTTTTTTCGGGTCGGGCCTTCTTTCCCTTTCCTCCGGGCCGGCTGAGTGGGCCTGGGTTGAAAACTAGGCCTGAAAGTGGGCCGGGCTGAGCCTCACGGGTCGGGCCCACGAGTTGGGCCCGCGGGGCTGCTGGTCGGGCCGGGTCGGCTGGGCCTTCGGGCCTGGCTACTGGGCCTGGTCAGTGGCCCGGTTCCTCCTCTGCTGGCCTGGTCAGTGCACGGGCCGGACGGGTCAGGCACGGGTCGTGCACGGGTCGGCTCGGATCAGTGCACGGATCGGGCGGATCGGTGCACGGATCGGACGGATGGGTCAGGGATTGATTTTGGCCAGGCCACGGACCGGATCAGCTGGGTCACGGATCGGGTCATGGCTGGGTCACGGATCGGGTCGTGGCTGGGTCACGGATCAGGTCGGCTGGGTCACGGACCGGATCGTGGCCCCTTTCTTGCGGTTTTCCGGCTGGTCGTGAAGGCTCGGAACTCGCCTCCGTGCGTCGGCCTGGGGTCTCGTCGGAGCTTGGTGTTGGTCGGTTCGGGGAGCCTGCGTCACGACGTGTCAAATGGCGGCGGTGGCTCGGCCTGGGGTGGCCGGAGCACGGCGGGGCGGCTCCGTGAAGTCGGCTGCTCGCACACGGTTCTGGCCTTTTTCCAGAAAAGCTCCCGGACGGCTGGTCGCGAAGCCTCCTGCAACTGGCTGTTTCCGGCGGCTCGCGGCGAGGCGGCGGCGGAGGTCGGGGGCGTTCGGAAGAGGGAGTCACTAGCTTCAAGAGGACGCCAAGAACGCGTGGAGAGGAGGCCAGGAACTCGGTGAAAAACTTCCCCGAAAACCCTTGCCCACTCGGTTTTAAGCCGAGTGGGGTGGGTGAGCGTGGCCGGAAAATCCGGCCCCGCCGGCCACGTGCCGCCTCCCCCACGGCCGTAGTCCCCTCTGACGGTCTCCTCCAAGTCAGGGGTGGGTGGCTGCAGGGCTGATTGGCCGGTGGAAGCGACGGGTTGAACAGTTGATGGACGTCCATCAACTGTTCGACCTAATGCCACAGAGAGAGAGGAGAGAGGGAAGCCGCGAGGCGCGTGTGGGGCACGTGCCACCCGGTTCGACCTGGTCGGACCGGCGGCGTGCACGGCCGGACCGGCCGGTTCGCTGGCCGGTCTGGGATTTTTAATTAAAATAATATATTTTAATTTCCGAAATTCAGAAAAATAATTTTAAAATTCTGAAAATTTCCCGAAAAATTCCTGAAAATTCCCAAATTGAAATTTAAAATGTTTTGGGCCCCAATAAAATTTTAAACTTCAATTTTGCATTAAATCCAATATTTTTTCCAAATTTCGCAAATACCGGGGAAATTATCCAATTTCCCGAAAAATCCCAATTTAGCCGTAAATTGCGAACCGGACCGAGCACGGTCGTTACAACCTACCCCCCTTAAGAAATTTCATCCCCGAAATTTGCTGCTTCTAAGTCTTCAAACAGTAGAGGGTGTTGTTGTCGCATGAGCTCTTCGCTCTCCCAGGTTGCGTTCTCTGAGCCGTGATGTTCCCATACCACCTTGACCAGGGGTATAACCTTGTTCTGGAGTTTCCGCTCCTTCCGATCTCCAATCCTGACTGGCCTTTCTTCGTAGGACACTTGTCCATCCAGCTTAATGTCTTCGTAGCTTAACACATGCGAAGGGTCGGGCTCATACTTCCTTAGCATGGAAACATGGAAGACGTTGTGAATTTGTTCCAAGTTCGGTGGTAGGGCCAGTCGATAGGCTGCCGGGCCTATCCTCTCCAAAATCTCAAAGGGTCCCACAAACCGGGGACTCAGCTTGCCTTTTCCTCCGAAACGAGATATCCCTTTCTTAGGCGACACTTTTAGGAAGACATGTTCTCCTTCGTCAAATTCCAAGGGCCGTCGCCTTCGATCTGCATAGCCTTTTTGTCGGCTCTGAGCCGTTTTCAACCTCTGTCTAATCAACTTTACTGCTTCCTGCGATTGCTGTACCAGTTCGGGTCCCAAAATTTTCCGTTCCCTAACTTCGTCCCAACATACCGGAGTCCTGCAGGCTCGTCCATACAAGGCCTCAAAGGGTGCCATCCCTAAGCTTTGTTGAAAGCTATTGTTGTAGGCGAACTCCACCAGAGGTAACTGACTTTCCCATCCTCCTTTAAAATCCATGACGCACGCCCTCAGCATGTCTTCCAGGGTCTGGATGGTCCGCTCAGACTACCCATCAGTCTGGGGATGGTACGCCGTACTGTACTGCAGTCGGGTACCCAAGGCTCCTTGTAGGCTCTTCCAAAAGTAAGCGGTGAATCTTGGGTCACGGTCGGAGGTGATAGTTACCGGCACACCATGCAATCTGACGATCTGGGTCACATATAAGTCTGCCAACCGGTCCAAGGGAAGGTTCTTTCGTACTGCCAGGAAGTGGGCAGATTTGGTCAGTCTGTCCACTATGACCCAAATCGTATCGTGACCCTTCTGACTTCTTGGTAAGCCGGTCACGAAATCCATTGTGATATGCTCCCATTTCCATTCTGGGATTTCCAAAGGGTTCAAAAGACCTCCCGGCTTACAGTGTTGCGCCTTCACTTGTTGGCACGTCAGACACTTGGCCACGAATCTTGCCACGTCCACCTTCATCCCGCTCCACCAGTAGTGGGGTCTTAGATTCTGGTACATCTTGGTGTTACCAGGGTGGACACTGTACTTACTTCGGTGTGCTTCGGACAGGATTTCGTTCCTTAAATCAGGATTATAAGGTACACAAAGTCTCCCTCGGAAGCTCAGGACTCCATCCTCCGAGACCTGGAAACCAGGTTTCCTTAGTTCCCCTTTGGTCTGTAAGATGTCCAATAAGGAAGGGTCCGAAGATTGTAGATCTTTAATCTTGGTCCTGATTTGAGGTTCTATCCTTAAGGTGGCCATTAAACAATTCAGGTGTCCAATCTCAAACCCGAACTCCGAGTTTTGTACCTTCCCGTGCAGTTGCCATTCCTTGGCCAACAGTGAAGTCAAAGAGGACTTACGACTAAGCGCATCTGCTACACGATTCGCTTTTCCTGGGTGGTACAGGATTTCACAATCGTAGTCCTTCAGGAGTTCCATCCATCTCCGTTGTCTCATGTTCAATTCCTTCTGAGAGAACAGATACTTGAGGCTTTGATGATCTGTAAAGATTGGAAACTTTTGTGCCTCCAAATTTTGAGCGCGAAGATCACTGCGGCTAACTCCAGGTCATGCGTTGGATAGTTTTGCTCGTGGGGCTTCAACTGTCTCGATGCGTAAGCTACAACTCGACCGTGTTGCATTAGAACGCACCCAAGACCTTGATATGAGGCGTCACTATAAACTTCATAATCACCTGGTCCTGTAGGAATGGTCAGGACCGGTGCAGTGGTCAACTTCTCTTTTAGTGCTTGAAAGCTCCTCTCGCACTTTTCCGTCCATTCGAACTTCTTATCCTTCTTCAACAAGCTTGTCAAGGGCAGGGACAGGCTTGAAAATTTCTCTATAAACCTTCTGTAGTCCCCCGCCAGACCTAGGAAGCTACGAACTTCCGTCACTGTCGTAGGTCTCGGCCAATCCATCACCGCCTCAATCTTTGCAGGGTCTACGGAGATTCCATCTCCCGAGATCACGTGTCCCAAAAAGGCTACGCGATCTAGCCAAAACTCACACTTACTGAACTTCGCGTAAAGTGCATGTCTTCTTAGTACCATAAGTACTATCCTTAGGTGCTGCTCATGTTCTGCTGAACTCTTTGAATAGATCAGTATATCGTCGATGAAGACTATGACGAACCTGTCCAGGTACTCCCTGAACACCCTGTTCATCAAATCCATGAAAGCAGCTGGAGCGTTGGTTAATCCAAACGGCATTACTGTGAACTCGTAATGTCCATAACGAGTTCGAAAGGCACTCTTCGGGATATCCTCCTCTTTAATCCTTAATTGGTGGTATCCTGTCCTCAGGTCAATCTTCGAGAAGACCTTGGCTCCTTGCAACTGATCAAATAAATCGTCAATCCTGGGTAACGGGTATTTATTCTTGACTGTTACCTTATTCAGTTGTCGGTAATCAATGCAAAGTCTTAAGGACCCATCCTTTTTCTTTACAAAGAGGACTGGCGCACCCCAGGGTGACGCACTTGGGCGGATAAATCCTTTATCCAGTAGTTCTTGCATCTGCACCTTTAACTCCTTCAGCTCTGAGAGTGACATCCGGTAGGGAGCCTTAGAGATCGGTTCCGTCCCGGAAGGCACTTCGATAGCAAACTCTACTTCCCTCTCTGGGGATAACCCAGGTAGTTCCTCCGGAAAAACGTCGGGAAACTCCCGAACTATAACGATCTCCTCTAACACTGGTCCTTCGACCGTCGTGTCAACAACACTAGCTAGGTAGCCTTGACAGCCATCCACAAACAACCGCGTCGCTTCCAAAGAAGAGATAATTGCGGTTGAAGGTCCGCCGTGACCTCCGAGGAACTCGTAACTCGAGTCCTCAGTCGGGCAGAACCTTACAAGCTTCCTAGAACAGTCCACCGTAGCTTTCTGTCTAGTCAACCAATCCATGCCAATAATAACATCATAATCACGCAATTCTAAAACCGCCAAATCAATCGAACTTCTAACTCCGCTGAGCTCTAACTCGCAGCTCTTACACCCATTAACGGACAGCATACTAACATGCAGAGGTGTCGAGACATTCAAAACAACGGCTAAGGGTTCCACATGCAACCCTACTAACTCCACAAAACGCTCAGCGACGAACGAGTGGGTAGCCCCCGTGTCGAACAAAGCATAAGCAGAACTGCGGTGTAAGGAGACGGTACCTGTTATGACTCCTCCCGAGTTCTGTGCTTCATGTCTGGTCACCGCATAGACTTTTCCCTGCGCCGAGGGTCGGTCCATCAAAAGAGGCGGCGCTAGGCCTGCTAGCTGCCCGACCTGCTGCTGAGGCTGCGCTCTAGGAGCGCGCTGGGGACAATCACGGACCATGTGGCCTAGCTGGCCACACCCGTAGCATCCCTCGCTCTTCGGGGGACAGGGTCCCGGTTGGTGCGTCTTTCCACACTGTCGGCACCAATTCCCCTGACGAAAAGGGGGCTTCCTGACTCCCCCGTTTCGTATAGCTGGAAAGGGCTTCTTCACCCCTGCTGCCGGCTTCTTTACATGCCGAAATCTACTAGCATCTCTACCCGCGAATGCTCGCGATCCAGACGCGGCTACTCTCTCGTTTAGGTCCTTCTCGACCAATTGAGCCCTTGTGAACACCTCCTTCTAATCCCGTAGGTTGAAGGGAGCAAGCTGGGATTTGATTTCGGGTTTCAGCCCTTCCCGAAATTTCTTCGCCCTGTCCACTGGATCCTCGATCAACTTCTTGCCATACTTGGCCAGGGCGGTAAACTGTGCCTCATATTCCAGCACTGTCAGGTTATTCTGCCGCAGTCTCTGAAACTCGGCGAGCTTCGCGTCTCTCTCTGCCTCGGGGAAATATTGCTCGTTGAAAGTTTCAACGAAATCCTCCCAGTTAGGTACTGCGCCTCCAGGAAAGGCGATACTTCTAGTGACCCTCCACCAATGTCGGGCATTCCCCTGTAGTTGATACACCGCGAGTGTCACTCGATCTTCGTTTGAACACTCCATGACCTCAAATATCTTCTCAAGCTCCAACAGCCATTCCTCTGCTGCTCCAGGGTCTCCCATTCCGGTAAAGACTGGGGGTTTCAACTTTAGGAATTGTCCGACCTGCCTCTGTTTCCTCCTCTCCCCATTCGTACCATCAGCCAAAGGAGCAGGGGCCGGAACCTCAACTTCCTGCTCGTCGACTCGCACGGCGGATCCCTGGGCCGCGGCAGCATTCTCATTCCGTACGGTAGCTAAGGCGGCATTTACCGCAGCTGCGATTGCGGCGTCCTGATTTCTTGCTTGCTGGCGGACTTTCTCCCGCAGATCCTCCACCGTTCTCACGAGTCCCTCAACACGGGGATCTTCTTGGGGTTCATCCTCCCCCACCCCGAAGTGACCAATCGTCGCCCTTCTACGCGGAGGTCTTCCCCGCGGTCTGACCATCTGGTCTTCCTGTTACAGCATCACAATGCTTTTGACACTCCTTGAGGAATTCAACAGGGGTAAGCACTACAGCTAGATCTACCAAAATAGATCGTTTAAAAACACCCTATTGACCTCGAAAGGAGACATAGTATCGCATACTATGACAGTGTTGGAAACCACCATCAACACTCGGTGTTGGAAACCACCATCAACACTCGGTGTTGGAAACCACCATCAACACCCGTCCTATCCTCGTAGGACAACACGACCCCACGGGTCCAGTCGAAACCTCGTCAAGAACTCGACTCCAGTGCATCAGTGGCCACCCTCACTCGGTGCCACGCACTTTCGCCACGCAGGCGGTGACAGAAACACCACACCTTCTCAAAAGGGGGATCATTGTCACAACAGTAGAGGCCCAGCCTCGCCACGCTGATCAACGGCCACGTGCCCTCCGGCACTACAAGTCCAGATTCGGCCTTGCTGCACACGTTCTAGACCGTGCCAACTTAGCTAAACCAGACGTCACGTCACACGCCTGACCTCGCCCTGTGCGTCCCATACCGTCCAGGTCGAGTCCGGCGTAGACCAAGCCCTATGGTCTCTAGCCAATGTCCGGCCTTGCTGCACACGTCCCATACCGTGCCAACGCAACTAAACAATTGACACAAAACCTAAGGTCAAGTGGGGGTCTTGAGCTAACCTCAGTCTGGTCCCCTATCCTAGTGGTCAGACCTAACCAAGGTTCACAGTTTCGGTAGAATGTGTGCTGCCAACTGTCCATCTTGAATAAACGTCGCTCCTTATCACTCCAACTAGGTGACCTTTTCCTAGGTCACAACCTCGCTTTGATACCAAGCTGTCACGCCCCGGTTTCGGGGTCGTAGCAATTACTTCAGGATCCAATTAAATACCACACTTTTCAGGAAACATTTTTCATTCCATCAGCATCAATTTTACAATCCAAGATCGCCGTCAGTTCTAATACCAGAAGGTTCTTCAAAAGGGTACACATCACAAGTACGGGAGAGGGGAGTGGTCCAAAAGAGAGTCATACAAGACCTACGTACACTAGCACCGCTCAGCTATACACACAAAAGTTGCGGTCTAAGTTAGGGAAGACTAAGGCTATCCTAAGGAGTGGTCGGGGGCTTGGGCCAAGTCCTCTCGCATGAAGGCTTCTCGTCGATTACCGTACCGTCCTCTGAATCGTCCTCTCCTTCGGGGTCTTTAAAGTCCGACAGGTAGCCCCCTTGCGGCACCTCACACCTCTCGTGTAAGAGTTCTAGTTCGGTTTCCTGGAGCCCTGAGTAGACCTTCACGTGCTGGTGTGGGTACCAGATATCCCTCCTAGTGCTCCAGATCCACCCCGTTTCCCGGTGGAATTCGACGATCAGCCCGTCTTCCTGGACATCAGTGTCTATGACCTCTCCCCTACTCTGAGGAGCCTTAGGATTCACTCCTAGCTCGTACTCTTCCTCGTCCTCGGGTAATTCATCCGGTTCAAAGGGGACATCCGGCGGCAAGTATCCCCCGACGTCCTCCAGGTCCTCATCGGACCTCGGGTCTTCCATCTCCAGCAGTCGATCCAGCTCCTGGTCCCAATCCTCCTCCTGATCCTGAGGGTCCGGCGCCTGCTGATCCTGAGCTTCCTCCTCCTCGGAAGGCCATTCCATGAGATGGTCCTCTACCGCCATGTTCTCCGAATCGGAGCTGTCCGTGTCCATTCTGAGGTCCTGGTGTGGTGGGGTGGTGGGGTGAGATTCCACGGTCTCAGTGAGCAAACCATAACCCTAGATTAGAATCAGCCCAGTCCTAGGGTCCCTGGACGTCCCATCCCCTCTCAGTCTTCGGGCGGTAACAGGCAGAACTAGGTAAGACCTACCTTTAGTCTCACATCCCATGGCCCCACAATCGGAATATACTACTCTCCACTAATCGACAACCAATCGGGGTGTCTAAGCCGGGTCGCGGGGTATCGTCTAACTCAGCCATATAAATGAGCGAGATAGTAAATAAATTGCAATCTAAATTAAATAGGCGTGATCGAAATTACGGAGTAAACTATAAAATTTAAACTACTTAATTAGGCGAGAAAAAACATAATTTAAATGCATCTAAGTAAATGACATTAACGATAAATTAACTTTAATATAAAGCGGTAAAGGAGTGTAAAATACTACTCAACCACCCAAGCTGCCAGTTCGAGTAAGTCCCAACTCTGATCGCAAAATTTCGGGGAATTCGATCGGACTGCTCCCAGTCTGAACTGAGCACGAGTGTGTTCTCGTAATTTCACGAGAAGGGACACCCTTGACCAATACAAGTTGGCCCGACCACTAATCGTGGTCCAAACAAGCAATCCTTTACTCGACTAGACTAATAGATAAACCAAGCATGAGGTCCAATTCTATACGAATTGCAGTTTACGCTTAAACCAATTCTAATCGCCATAGCCGTTCTAATCGCCCCAAATTCTACCCGCTAAATTCTACTAAAACGGAGATGCGCCTAATAAAAGGTTAGGATCCACTCACTTGGAGAGTGTCCCAACAAGCCTGCTGCTGAGCTCCTCCTCCTGTTTTTTTTTTTTTTTTTTTTTTTTTTTTTTTTTTTTTTTTTTTTTTTTTTTTTTTTTTTTTTTTCGGGTCGGGCCTTCTTTCCCTTTCCTCCGGGCCGGCTGAGTGGGCCTGGGTTGAAAACTAGGCCTGAAAGTGGGCCGGGCTGAGCCTCACGGGTCGGGCCCACGAGTTGGGCCCGCGGGGCTGCTGGCCGGGCCGGGTCGGCTGGGACTTCGGGCCTGGCTACTGGGCCTGGTCAGTGGCCCGGTTCCTCCTCTGCTGGCCTGGTCAGTGCACGGGCCGGACGGGTCAGGCACGGGTCATGCACGGGTCGGCTCGGATCGGTGCACGGATCGGGCGGATCGGTGCACGGATCGGACGGATGGGTCAGGGATTGATTTTGGCCAGGCCACGGACCGGATCAGCTGGGTCACGGATCGGGTCGTGGCTGGGTCACGGATCAGGTCGGCTGGGTCACGGATCAGGTCGGCTGGGTCACGGACCGGATCGTGGCCCCTTCCTTGCGGTTTTCCGGCTGGTCGTGAAGGCTCGGAACTCGCCTCCGTGCGTCGGCCTGGGGTCTCGTCGGAGCTTGGTGTTGGTTGGTTCGGGGAGCCTGCGTCACGACGTGTCAAACGGCGGCGGTGGCTCGGCCTGGGGTGGCCGGAGCACGGTGGGGCGGCTCCGTGAAGTCGGCTGCTCGCACACGGTTCTGGCCTTTTTCCAGAAAAGCTCCCAGACGGCTGGTCGCGAAGCCTCCTGCAACTGGCTGTTTCCGGCGGCTCGCGGCGAGGCGGCGGCGGAGGTCGGGGGCGTTCGGAAGAGGGAGTCACCAGCTTCAAGGGGACGCCAAGAACGCGTGGAGAGGAGGCCAGGAACTCGGTGAAAACTTCCCCGAAAACCCTTGCCCACTCGGTTTTAAGCCGAGTGGGGTGGGTGAGCGTGGCCGGAAAATCCGGCCCTGCCGGCCACGTGCCGCCTCCCCCACGGCCGTAGTCCCCTCCGACGGTCTCCTCCAAGTCAGGGGTAGGTGGCTGCAGGGCTGATTGGCCGGTGGAAGCGACGGGTTGAACAGTTGATGGACGTCCATCAACTGTTCGACCTAATGCCGCAGAGAGAGAGGAGAGAGGGAGAGAGGGAAGCCGCGAGGCGCGTGCGGGGCACGTGCCACCCGGTTCGACCTGGTGGGACCGGCGGCGTGCACGGCCGGACCGGCCGGTTCGCTGGCCGGTCTGGGATTTTTAATTAAAATAATATATTTTAATTTCCGAAATTCGGAAAAATAATTTTAAAATTCTGAAAATTTCCCGAAAAATTCCTGAAAATTCACAAATTGAAATTTAAAATGTTTTGGGCCCCAATAAAATTTTAAACTTCAAATTTGCGTTAAATCCAATATTTTTCCAAATTTCGCAAATACTGGGGAAATTATCCAATTTCCCGAAAAATCCCAATTTAGCCGTAAATTGCGAACCGGACCAAGCACGGTCGTTACAAAATCTTTGTAGACATAGCCAATCATTAGTTCCCAACCATGGGGCGAATGGAATTCGATACATAAATCAGTTAATAAAAGAATAGAAAAAGCTTTTATTGTGTCACTTAAGTTATATAGGAATTCTTGAACCCAAGAGTTAAGAATAGCAAGTTCTTAATTACCCAGAATAGAATAACCACTGAAAATAATGAAAGAGGTTATATTTGTCGATAAGTGCAAAATCATATGGATATGATCCTCATTGTGCATCTTGATCAGTTGGATCGTTTCTTTGTGGATTCCTATACGAAGTGTTTGTAGATGTGTGTCCGGGTATTCTTTTATCATTTCGTCCAAGAGTAAGAGTTCTTCCAATTCTATGAATTTTTCTAGAATACTCTTTTCTTGAATATAAGTCAAAAAAGTTTCGGATTGCCTAGTATTCCACCAATTAGTAATCTCAAATTCAAGACTTTTCTTAAATGAGAGAGAGATCCACCAGGGCAAAAATACTATAGATGTAAGATATAGAAGAGGAAGAAATGCTTTCTTTTTTGTCATTTTTTCATCTTTGAATTGTTAATGAACCCACCTCATTTGTTGAATCTATGTGATCTACAATTTCTATTAACCCTAAGTTCTATTACAAGGCATCGGACTTATGAATCTATTCCCTATTTTTTATTTGTGATTCAGTAGTTAGTCCTTGAATTTAGAAAGAATACAGAAATAGAATAAGAGCCTGTTTCGAATGAAGAAATAATAATAAATCTTGTTTCCAATTGAATTGATCAAATTCGAAGACCTTTTCGATGAATGCTTGAAAGAACCAATTCAAGCAAGTAATGAACATTATTTTCATCTTAAGCCAAAAGAACTCCCTTTGTCCTTTCTATCATAAAAGAAAATCTTTCGAAAAAAAGGCCGGCTACCAGCAGTTATAGTCCAGGAAAAATGGAGAGAGATTTATGAAGAATATTGTGATCTAACGATAAAAAATGAGTGGTAAAACAAGACAGAAAAGTTATCCTTATAAGAGATCCAAGCAATCCTTTTCCTTTGATCATTACAAAACACAAAAAAAAGGATAAAAAAAAAGAAAGGAGAGAGAATTTACAAGATATGATCTATTTGTATCTAACCTATCAATTCATATTGAAAATCAATAGAGAAATTCTTTATTCCGAAATGTTTTGATATACGAAATGAATCTATTATTTTATTTCGATTTGGTACCTTTACTTGTTTTTTATTGAATTGAGTTGAGTGGATTTCCATACGCATAAATTCTTTTTTATACGGACAAAAAAAGTTTCGTTTTATGAATGTTCCATATACGTCTACTTTAGCTCGAATGAACGTTCTGAAATAACTTTATAAAGCTCTGCTATGTTGAAGAAAGAACAGAGAATTATTGAATTTTTTCCTTGTCGCTAGGAAAGAATTTCTTCTTTTGTTCAAGTTCATTTCAAAATACTTCCATCGGTATGTGCAAGAAATAGGCCAATTTAGCGGCTTTTTGCTCAATTTCACGCGGAGTTAAATTCTCATCAGTACGCGTCAAGGGAACCGCCCCCTGTCCTTTGATTTCCATATAAAGGACACGACGAGCATAAATACCCTCTTTAACTTCTATTCGGATGGACTGGATATCTTTCATATGAAATCGTAGGAAGATGCGACGATTTTTTCCAGGAAATCCCCAACGAAAAATACACACTATTCCTTCTTTTCTATCGAATTGATCATAGCCACTACCTACATTCCACAAAATTGTGCACCACAAATAGGAACTAATAAAGAGACCTGTGATACCGTAGAAAGACATCACGATCCCTTGTGGAAAAAAAGAATTTGTTGAGACGGAACTAAAGATATCAAATTCTTACCGAGATAACTGGAAGTTCCAACTAATACGAATCCTAGTGAACCTAAAAAACGGATAAAGGCCCAGCGGAAATTACTTATTTTTCGAGACCCTACTATAAGTTCTATCCATATATGTTCTGATCACCAACTCATACTAGATCCAGTTGCATTTTATTGGAATTGAGAAAATAGCCCAAATGAATTTGACTTTTCTTTATTTTGTTTCCAAAGTAACTCTCATCAACTAGCGTCATTTGGATGTAACCCTTTAGGAGTAATTCGTCGAATTGGTTCGATCAAATTGGTTAGGTCTAAAATAAGAATATCCCTTTTCTATGATCTCCTATAGAACTCCACATATAGATACATTGACTTTACATTTCATACATCCACCTCAATTCCGATCTATTTGAAAATTGCTATAATTTATTTACCCATATATTTACGCATACATAAGAGCTATCTTTGGAGGAAACCGCCATATTCTATTAAATTCAATAGATATCTGTGCTAAGTCTTGAAAAAAAATAGATAAGATTTGCACCTATCAGATCCAAAAAATCTTGTTTTTTTTGAACATGAAGAGATAAATAAGCCATTGCAATTGCCGGAAATACTAGGCCCACTAAAGGCACAAAGAGAGAGGGTAAGTTGTTAAGAGTTGTCATAGAATGGGTACCTCAATTTAATATTTGTACCTGTTATTGTTAGAAAGATATCTTAGAATAATTATAATTCGTATATAATTATATTGAGTATATCTAAGTGAGTATATATATATATTAAATAATAAGTGCAAGGAATGGATAATTAAATAAATAAGACTTATTTATCTTTCTACATGAAATATAGAAATCTACATGAAATATACGTATGATAATCTATTCTATTCTTGTCTTAAAATTAGAATTGAATTCTAATTTTTATTTTATTTAATAAATAAAGAAATAAAGAGTTTCATACAAATTCCCGAAGGACTCGTTAGAATTCAATCCAACAACAGGATTCTTAGTCAAAATAGAGATTCTCGGAAGATATAGTAGAAAGAAAAGATACTCTATATCTATATTTTCTATATTTGAATTATATATACTATACATACGAAACATACGAAGCAAGAAGGAAGGATGACCTTCGGTTTCTTTTATTTGTCTTGCCCAATTTGAATTTCAAAGAAGGAACCATTTTTTGATCTTGTTGATAGAGGTTTCCTAATTAATAATCAGTAATGGAATATCGGTATAAAAAAAAGAATTATCCGCACGATTCTTTATACAATTTACAATTAAATATTATGATTATGTCACCAAAGAAAAAAGAAATTCTTCCTTAGAATTTGGACTTGGATTCTGATAAACTACCTAATTGTTTGCTACAAATACAAAAATGGAACTAAATAAAATAAAAATAATTTTACTTTACTTAAGGCTCCACTTTACTTAATAAGTGAATTTTAATTCAAAGGAAAAAAAGCGTGAAGCTTAAATAACTCACTCAGAACACCCTTTAAAGGATTTCGTGGTACGATTGGATCGAATAAGCCCTTATGGAATAAATATTCAGCCGCTTGTGAACCTTCAGGTACTATCTTAATCAATGTTTGTTCAATTACTCTTTTACCTGCGAATGCAATGTAAGCATTAGGTTCGGCAATAATGATATCCCCCAACATCCCAAAACTAGCCGTCACCCCGCCAGTAGTAGGAGATGTAAGGATTGATACATAGAATAACTTTTTATGGGATTGGTAATTATATAAAGCGGCAGATATTTTAGCCATTTGCATCAAGCTCAAGCTTCCTTCTTGCATACGTGCTCCTCCAGAAACACACACTAGAATCAGAGGTAAAAATTGATTGGTAGTGTACTCAATCAAACGGGTGATTTTCTCGCCTACTAAGGATCCCATACTACCCCCCATAAACTGAAAATCCATAACTCCAATTGCTATGGGAATACCGTTTAGTCGACCTATGCCTGTTTGAACAGTATCGGTTAATCCTGTCTTTCTTTGATAAAAATCAATATGATCTTTATAAGGTTCCTCCTCCGAATGAAATTCAATAGGATCCAGAGAAAACATGTCTTCATCCATAGGATCCCAAGTACCTGGATCAATCGAAAGTTCGATTCGATCTGAACTACTCATTTTCAAATGATATCCACATTGGTCACAAATATTTATTTTGGACTTCAAAAGTTTCTTATAATTTAATCCATAACAATTTTCGCATTGAACCCACAAATGCCTATATTTTTTAGTCAAATCAAAATCAGTAGAATTTTCTCTTCGAGTGAAATCAATACCATTCCTGCTAGTTTTTATGCTGGAGCTCCCCCTTTCATTACTATTTCTACTTTCACCATAAATGTAACTATAAATGTAACTATTACTAGAATTGTCACTACTACTTAAAATGGAACTCTCAATACAGATTTGAGAGCCAAGATACGAGTTAATGCAACTAGTAATGTGATTGTTCCAAGTGTATTTAGTATCATACATGGAACGATCACAGGGAGGATCGTTATTCTTAGACCCATTCTTCAGATAAGCATAAGTTCGATAACGAAAAAAAAAACTTTCTTGTTCACTCAATAACGAAGGATCATTATCAATCTCAAAAATTTGATTAGTAATATCAAAATATATGGAATAAATATTCCTATTACTATCTCTAACTAAAAAAGTATCATCAGAGATAAAATTACGAACGTCCCTGACGCCCACTAAATGATTAGTATTATTGGAACTAGAACTTTCACTCCAACTATGAATCTTTTTATCCGTATCGTTTATAACCGGATCTTCACTTACACTAGTTTTTTCAATAGGATCACTAAACCTAGCAATTGATTTGTCACGCCCCGGTTTCGGGGTCGTAGCAATTACTTCAGGATCCAATTAAATACCACACTTTTCAGGAAACGTTTTTCATTCCATCAGCATCAATTTTACAAACCAAGATCGCCGTCAGTTCTAATACCAGAAGGTTCTTCAAAAAGGGGTACACATCACAAGTACGGGAGAGGGGAGTGGTCCAAAAGAGAGTCATACAAGACCTACGTACACTAGCACCGCTCAGCTATACACACAAAAGTTGCGGTCTAAGTTAGGGAAGACAAAGGCTATCCTAAGGAGTGGTCGGGGGCTTGGGCCAAGTCCTCTCACATGAAGGCTTCTCGTCGATTACCGTACCGTCCTCTGAATCGTCCTCTCCTTCGGGGTCTTTAAAGTCCGACAGGTAGCCCCCTTGCGGCACCTCACACCTCTTGTGTAAGAGTTCTAGTTCGGTTTCCTGGAACCCTGAGTAGACCTTCACGTGCTGGTGTGGGTACCAGATATCCCTCCTAGTGCTCCAGATCCACCCCGTTTCCCGGTGGAATTCGACGATCAGCCCGTCTTCTTGGACATCAGTGTCTATGACCTCTCCCCTACTCTGAGGAGCCTCAGGATTCACTCCTAGCTCGTACTCTTCCTCGTCCTCGGGTAATTCATCCGGTTCAAAGGGGACATCCGGCGGCAAGTATCCCCCGACGTCCTCCAGGTCCTCATCGGACCTCGGGTCTTCCATCTCCAGCAGTCGATCCAGCTCCTGGTCCCAATCCTCTTCCTGATCCTGAGGGTCCGACGCCTGCTGATCCTGAGCTTCCTCCTCCTCGGAAGGCCATTCCATGAGATGGTCCTCCACCGCCATGTTCTCTGAATCGGAGCTGTCCGTGTCCATTATGAGGTCCTGGTGTGGTGGGGTGGTGGGGTGAGATTCCACGGTCTCAGTGAGCAAACCATAACCCTAGATTAGGATCAGCCCAGTCCTAGGGTCCCTGGACGTCCCATCCCCTCTCAGTCTCCGGGCGGTAACAGGCAGAACTAGGCAAGACCTACCTTTAGTCTCACATCCCATGGCCCCACAATCGGAATATACTACTCTCCACTAATCGACAACCAATCGGGGTGTCTAAGCCGGGTCGCGGGGTATCGTCTAACTCAACCATATAAATGAGCGAGATAGTAAATAAATTACAATCTAAATTAAATAGGCGTGATCGAAATTACGGAGTAAACTATAAAATTAAAACTACTTAATTAGGCGAGGAAAAACATAATTTAAATGCATCTAAGTAAATGACATTAACGATAAATTAACTTTAATGTAAAGCGGTAAAGGAGTGTAAAATACTACTCAACCACCCAAGCTGCCAGTTCGAGTAAGTCCCAACTCTGATCGCAAAATTTCGGGGAATTCAATCAGACTACTCCCAGTCTGAACTGAGCACGAGTGTGTTCTCGTAATTTCACGAGAAGGGACACCCTTGACCAATACAAGTTGGCCCGACCACTAATCGTGGTCCAAACAAGCAATCCTTTACTCGACTAGGCTAATAGATAAACCAAGCATGAGGTCCAATTCTATACGAATTGCAGTTTACGCTTAAACCAATTCTAATCGCCCTAGCCGTTCTAACCGCCCCAAATTCTACCCGCTAAATTCTACTAAAACGGAGATGCGCCTAATAAAAGGTTAGGATCCACTCACTTGGAGAGTGTCCCAACAAGCCTGCTGCTGAGCTCCTCCTCTTTTTTTTTTTTTTTTTTTTTTTTTTTTTTTTTTTTTTTTTTTTTTCCGGTCGGGCCTTCTTTTCCTTTCCTCCGGGCCGGCTGAGTGGGCCTGGGTTGAAAACTAGGCCTGAAAGTGGGCCGGGCTGAGCCTCACGGGTCGGGCTCGCGGGGCTGCTGGCCGGGCCGGGTCGGCTGGGCCTTCGGGCCTGGCTACTGGGCCTGGTCAGTGGCCCGGTCCCTCCTTTGCTGGCCTGGTCAGTGCACGGGCCGAACGGGTCAGGCACGGGTCGTGCACGGGTCGGCTCGGATCGGTGCACGGATCGGGCGGATCGGTGCACGGATCGGGCGGATCGGTGCACGGATCGGACGGATGGGTCAGGGATTGATTTTGGCCAGGCTACGGACCGGATCAGCTGGGTCACGGATCGGGTCGTGGCTGGGTCACGGATCAGGTCGGCTGGGTCACGGACCGGATCGTGGCCCCTTCCTTGCGGTTTTCCGGCTGGTCGTGAAGGCTCGGAACTCGCCTCCGTGCGTCGGCCTGGTGTCTCGTCGGAGCTTGGTGTTGGTCGGTTCGGGGAGCCTGCGTCACGACATGTCAAACGGCGGCGGTGGCTCGGCCTGGGGTGGCCGGAGCACGGCGGGGCGGCTCCGTGAAGTCGGCTGCTCGCACACGGTTCTGGCCTTTTTCCAGAACAGCTCCCGGACGGCTGGTCGCGAAGCCTCCTGCAACTGGCTGTTTCCGGCGGCTCGCGGCGAGGCGGCGGCGGAGGTCGGGGGCGTTCGGAAGAGGGAGTCACCAGCTTCAAGAGGACGCCAAGAACGCGTGGAGAGGAGGCCAGGAACTCGATGAAAAACTTCCCCGAAAACCCTTGCCCACTCGGTTTTAAGCCGAGTGGGGTGGGTGAGCGTGGCCGGAAAAATCCGGCCCCGCCGGCCACGTGCCGCCTCCCCCACGGCCGTAGTCCCCTCCGACGGTCTCCTCCAAGTCAGGGGTGGGTGGCTGCAGGGCTGATTGGCCGGTGGAAGCGACGGGTTGAACAGTTGATGGACGTCCATCAACTGTTCGACCTAATGCCACAGAGAGAGAGGAGAGAGGGAAGCCGCGAGGCGCGTGCGGGGCACGTGCCACCCGGTTCGACCTGGTCGGACCGGCAGCGTGCACGGCCGGACAGGCCGGTTCGCTGGCCGGTCTGGGATTTTTAATTAAAATAATATATTTTAATTTCCGAAATTCGGAAAAATAATTTTAAAATTCTGAAAATTTCCCGAAAAATTCCTGAAAATTCCCAAATTGAAATTTAAAAATGTTTTGGGCCCCAATAAAATTTTAAACTTCAAATTTGCGTTAAATCCAATATTTTTTCCAAATTTCGCAAATACCGGGGAAATTATCCAATTTCCCGAAAAATCCCAATTTAGCCGTAAATTGCGAACCGGACCGAGCACGGTCGTTACATGATTTACTTAGCCAACACCTGTATTCTAATTTTCCTTTATACAAGTCGAATTGAACCACCATTTTTTCATAGAACTTTCTTGCCCCTATTTACGTGAAAATACAATAGATGAATAGTCATTCGATGAAAAATCATTTGAATATTTCATTTTCTATCGGAATAAGCATAGAGATCCAATCACTAGGTCATTAACTAATAAAATAAGGAATGAGTATTGAAAAAAAGGATTTTCTTTTGTTTTGTGAGAACCCGGAGTATTACTTCACGATAACTATATATATGATGGAACTCTTTTTTATTATAGAATATTCTAAATATTTTTTTAACTCGAAATTGAAATATCGATTTCCTTCATCTTGTGTCAAATTCGTATCGAAAAAAAAGAAATATTTGTTCTCTTTTATCAATAACTTTTTTTTGTAAAATCTCATCTATTCCAACATGAAACGAAAAGGACAATATACAGGATGGGTATAAGAGGTTGTGATACTTGACTCCATTCATGATCCGAAACTAAGGGATTAAAAGAATCCACCAATCCTAAAGATCCATAAGATTAATTGTGGATCCAACACAACACAACAAACAAGAACAAACAATAGAAGCATTTGAATTGTTTATTTAGTTATGTTTTTTTTTATCTTGTATATCTAGATAAATATATCTAGATATGAGATAGAAATATATCTATATATGAGATAGATAGAATAAATAGAATCTTTGTATTCGGCTCAATCCTTTTAGTAAAAGATTGGGCCGAGTTTAATTGCAATTCAATTAAGAGAACGAACGGTAATTATTGGATTACAAAGTATCTATTGCTTCGAATTCAAATTTGATCTCCTTCCATACTTCACAAGCAGCAGCTAATTTCAGGACTCCATTTGCTAGCCTCACGGATAATTTCATTACCCTCACGAGCAAGATCACGTCCCTCATTACGAGCTTGTACACATGCTTCAAGAGCTACTCGATTAGCTGCGGCACCCGGTGCATTTCCCCAAGGGTGTCCTAAAGTTCCTCCGCCGAATTGTAGTACGGAATCATCTCCAAAGATCTCGGTCAGAGCAGGCATATGCCAAACGTGAATACCCCCAGAAGCTACGGGCAGAACACCTGGTAGAGAGACCCAATCTTGAGTGAAATAAATACCGCGGCTTCGATCTTTTTCAATAAAATCATCACGTAGTAAATCAACAAAGCCCAAAGTAATGTCTCTTTCTCCTTCAAGTTTACCTACTACAGTACCAGAGTGAATATGATCTCCACCAGACATACGTAATGCTTTAGCTAGTACCCGAAAGTGTATACCATGATTTTTCTGTCTATCAATAACTGCATGCGTTGCACGATGGATGTGAAGAAGTAGACCATTATCTCGGCAATAATGAGCCAAGCTAGTATTTGCAGTGAATCCCCCTGTTAAGTAGTCATGCATTACGATAGGAACTCCCAATTCTCTGGCAAATACAGCCCTTTTTGATCATTTCTTCGCATGTACCTGCAGTAGCATTCAAGTAATGCCCTTTGATTTCACCTGTTTCAGACTGTGATTTAAAAATGGCTTCGGCACAAAATAAGAAATGGTCTCTCCAACGCATAAATGGTTGTGAGGTCACGTTCTCATCATCTTTCGTAAAATCAAGTCCACCACGAAGACATTCATAAACTGCTCTACCGTAATTCTTAGCAGATAACCCCAATTTAGGTTTAATAGTACATCCCAATAGGGGACGACCATACTTGTTCAATTTATCTCTCTCAACTTGGATGCCATGAGGCGGGCCTTGGAAAGTTTTCGTATAGGAAGGAGGGATTCGCAGATCCTCCAGACGTAGAGCGCGAAGGGCTTTGAACCCAAATACATTACCCACAATGGAAGTAAACATAGTAGTAACAGAACCTTTTTCAAAAAGGTCTAAAGGGTAAGCTACATAACATATATATTGATTTTCTTCTCCCGCAACAGGTTCGATGTGGTAGCATCTTCCTTTATAACGATCAAGGCTGGGAAGCCCATCGGTCCACACAGTTGTCCATGTACCAGTAGAAATTCAGCAGCTACCGCAGCCCCTGCTTCCTCAGGAGGAACTCCAGGTTGAGGAGTTACTCGGAATGCTGCCAAGATATCAGTATCTTTGGTTTCATAGTCAGAAGTATAATAAGTCAGTTTATAATCTTTAACACCAGCTTTGAATCCAACACTTGCTTTAGTCTCTGTTTGTGGTGACATAAGTCCTTCCTTACAACTCATGAATTAAGAATTCTCACAACAACAAAGTCTACTCGACAGAAATTCGGAGTTAATGAAAGCTTTCACAGAAATCTTTCACAAAATCATCAACGAATATTATCAACTAATCATAATGGTTCTTTATTATACCACCGTATTTGATTTGCCAAATACATCATTATTGTATACTCTTTCATATGTATGGCGCAACCCAATTCTTGTTTTTGAAATTTAGAATCCCTTACATTTTTTTTGAATCAAAATATCAATATCATATTTAAATAATAAGAAATTGACTCTTGACAGTGATATATGTTGTATATGTAAATCCTAGATGTTAAAATATGAGGAATTTGTATCCATGAAAAAAGAAAAGGGTATAGGTATAAAAAAATGAATAGACTAGGCATATAAGGCTCTGCTGAAAAAAGAAAAAATAAGGGCCAATGAGATCAAAATAATGAATTGTAAATAGAGTTCAGGTTCGAATTCCATAGATAATATGGAAGTTATTGTTTATAATGATAGACAAATCAAATTAAGGACTTTCTGAAGCTCAAGATTTTTATCCATCCACTTGATATTTTGAAAATAGGTTGGTTGAACTTGAGAATTCACTCGTTGAAATTGAATAATGAAATTGAATAAGTAAACAAATATGGAATTGGATTCGGTTGGATGATACCAATGAAATCGAGTGCTAATTGAATTAACCGATCAACTTGCTATCGAACATTTTTTTTATTCGACAATTTTCGCAAAAAATTTCAATATATTTCACTTTTATTATTATGAGAATCAATCCTAGTACTTCGGGTCTTGGAGTTTCCACACTTGAAAAAAAAAACAGGGATGTATCGCTCAAATCATTGGTTCGGTACTGGATGTAGACTTTCCCCTGGGAAAGATGCCTAATATTTATAACACTCTGGTAGTTAAAGGTCGAGGTACTATCGGTCAAGAAATTAATGTGACTTGTGAGGTATAGCAATTATTAGGAAATAATCGAGTTAGAGCTGTAGCTATGAGTGCTACAGATGGTCTAATGAGAGGAATGGAAGTTATTGACACGGGAGCTCCTCTAAGTGTTCCAGTCGGTGGAGCGACCCTAGGCCGAATTTTCAACGTACTTGGAGAGCCTGTTGATGATTTAGGACCTGTAGATACTCGTATAACATCTCCTATTCATAGATCTGCGCCTGCCTTTATATAGTTAGATACAAAATTATCTATTTTTGAAACAGGAATTAAAGTAGTAGATCTTTTAGCCCCTTATCGGCGTGGAGGAAAAATAGGACTATTCGGGGGCGCTGGAGTGGGTAAAACAGTACTCATTATGGAATTGATCAACAACATTGCTAAAGCTTATGGGGGGTATCCGTATTTGGAGGAGTAGGTGAACGTACTCGTGAAGGAAATGATCTTTACATGGAAATGAAAGAATCTAGAGTAATTAATGAACAAAATATTGCAGAATCTAAAGTGGCTCTACTCTACGGTCAAATGAATGAACCCACCGGAGCTCGTATGAGAGTTGGTTTGA
The DNA here is from genome assembly GCA_019926035.1 of Melaleuca alternifolia. NCBI lineage: Eukaryota > Viridiplantae > Streptophyta > Magnoliopsida > Myrtales > Myrtaceae > Melaleuca > Melaleuca alternifolia. Next base: position 10,490 of record JAGKPW010002428.1, on the reverse strand, counting down.
ATGCCCTAACTATGGCGGAATATTTCCGAGATGTTAATGAACAAGACGTACTTCTATTTATCGACAATATCTTCCGTTTCGTCCAAGCAGGATCTGAAGTATCCGTCTTATTGGGTAGAATGCCTTTTGCTGTCGGTTATCAACCCACCCTTAGTACTGGAATGGGTTCTTTACAAGAAAGAATTACTTCTACCAAAGAGGGATCCATAACTTCTATTCAAGCAGTTTATGTACATGCGGACGATTTAATCGACCCTGCTCCTGCCACGACATTTGCACATTTAGATGCTACGACCGTACTATCAAGAGGATTAGCTGCTAAAGGTATCTATCTAGCAGTAGATCCTTTAGATTCAACGTCAACTATGCTCCAACCTAGAATCGTTGGTGAGGAACATTATGAAACTGCGCAAAGAGTTAAGCAAACTTTACAACGTTACAAAGAACTTCAGGATATTATAGCTATCCTTGGGTTGGACGAATTATCCGAAGAGGATCGCTTAATCATAGCAAGAGCACGAAAAATTGAGCGTTTCTTATCCCAACCCTTTTTCGTAGCAGAAGTATTTACCGGTTCCCCAGGGAAATATGTTGGTCTAGCAGAAACAATTAGAGGGTTTAAATTGATCCTTTTCGGAGAATTAGATGGTCTTCCTGAACAAGCCTTTTATTTGGTAGGTAACATCGATGAAGCTACTACGAAGGCTACGAACTTAGAAATGGAGAGTAAATTTAAGAAATGACCTTAAATTTAAGAAAAATTGAGCGTTTCTTATCCCAACCCTTTTTCGTAGCAGAAGTATTTACCGGTTCCCCGGGGAAATATGTTGGTCTAGCAGAAACAATTAGAGGGTTTAAATTGATCCTTTCCGGAGAATTAGATGGTCTTCCTGAACAAGCCTTTTATTTGGTAGGTAACATCAATGAAGCTACTGCGAAGGCTACGAACTTAGAAATGGAGAGTAAATTTAAGAAATGACCTTAAATTTTTGTGTACTAACCCCTAATCGAATTGTTTGGGATTTAGAAGTGAAAGAAATCATTTTATCTACTAATACTGGACAAATTGGCGTATTACCAAACCACGCGCCTATTGCCACAGTTGTAGATATAGGTATTTTGAGAATACGCCTTAATGACCAATGGTTAGCAATGGCTCTGATGGGTGGTTTTGCTAGATTAGGCAATAATGAGATCACTATTTTAGTAAATGACGCGGAAAAGGGTAGTGATATTGATCCACAAGAAGCTCAAGAAACTCTTAAACTAGCGGAAGCTAACTTAAGGAAAGCTAAAGGTAAGAGACAAACAATTGAGGCAAATCTAGCTCTCAAACGAGCTAGGACACGAGTCGAGGCTATCAATGCAATTTCATAATCAGTTGGTGCATACGAGTAATCAAAGGAACTTCGATAGAAACAGAGGTTCTGTTTATACACCCTTTTTTTTTGCCGATTGAATCCAATATTCAATACAATTAAAAAAAATCAAGTGGAACTCTTATGCAATGAAAAAAATTTCAATTAAAAAATGAATTGAATATAGAATAGGATGGAAAAGATACAAAATCAATAAGAGAAGGTGGTCAGGAAAACTTATTAGATACCATGACTCTAGTATCTAATAAGTTCTACCTACTATGGGATTTGAACCAATGACTACTGCCGTATGAAAGCAATACTATAACCACTGAGTTAAGTAGGTCATTTATCATCACAAAGAGAAACAAAAAGAACTCATCCCATCGATCAATTATAAGTCCAATATTAATTCTAACCAATACCAATCAAACTGAGAAATATGTGTTGAATCATGTAATATTCATCTTGACAAGAAATTATCTACATAATATGATAAAATATGTATCACAAACACAAGGGCTATAGCTCAGTTAGGTAGAGCACCTCGTTTACACACGCGCCAATGTTTTTCAGAGGAGTCCATCACATCATGTAATCAAAAGAATTTCTCTTATTGAGAAATCCATGTCTTACTCCTATTGAGAAATCCATGTCTTACTCCATAAGTTTTAGGGAACAAAACAAGAGAACAATAGCCTAACAAAAGATTCTCGGTTCGATTCGGGTGCCCATTTCGGTTAAGCACTAAATAGAACCCATCCTTGATTTGAGATATTGATAAGGTGAATACCCAGTCTATTCAATGCTAGGCATAATGAGTATAAGGACCTCCAAAAATTCTCTTTTCTCCCTATGAACTTTAAGGTGTATGAAGTTTCATATTTGGTTCTTTAAGCAGGGCGATAGAGACTCCATTTAACTTAGGTTGATCTCGGCAAGAAGCAGACCTACGTCAAGATAACCCCTCTTTGAAACACATTGTAGTGCTCCTGAGTTGAAACCAAAATAATGAATCAGAGCACATGGAGCCATCTCCTTATTGGCAAGAAAAAAGATGGCTGACTAACTGATATTTTGATCAGTTAATGAAAGAGCCCAATGCAATGCAAAAAAAAGGCATGTTGGGTCTTTGAAACAGTTCGAATCATTTTGATAATAATCAGTTTGATCTGTTTTACCGAGAAGGTCTACGGTTCGAGTCCGTGTAGCCCTAATAGTATACTAATATTCTAGTTTATTAGAACTAATAGAATAGTTTAGTTAACTATTATATTAAAATTAGAAAAAAATAATATAATATTTTTAATAGAAAAAAAATCGAAGTAAAGTTAATGTAAATAGGATTTCAATTGATGAATATTTAAACGAGACATGTACCACAGTTAACAAACGAAACTAGATAGGTCGATCAAAATGATTTATTTGATATTATGGATGACTTTACAATTAATTCCAATTGAATCGACTAATCGGGGATATTTTTCACACTCATAGGAGTTCTTTTATGTTTTTGCTTTACGAATATGATATTTTCTGGGCATTTCTAATAATATCAAGTGTTATTCCTATTTTGGCATTTCTAATTTCCGGAATTTTAGCCCCGATTAGCAAAGGGCCAGAGAAACTTTC
>JAGKPW010002427.1:35000-40000 GCA_019926035.1 Melaleuca alternifolia | reverse complement strand
GGAAAAGCAAAAGGGTCAACAGGTCAGGTTTTACTACAATTACTTGAAATGCGTTTGGATAACATCCTTTTCCGATTGGGTATGGCTTCGACTATTCCTCAACCCCGCCAATTAGTTAACCATAGACATATTTTAGTTAATGGATGTATAGTAGATATACCAAGTTATCACTGCAAACCACGAGATATTATTACGGCGAGGGATGATATAAAATCGAGAGCTATGATTCAAAATTATCTTGATTCATCCCCCCATGAGGAAGTGCCCAGACATTTGACTCTCCATCCATTTCAATATAAAGGATTAGTCAATCAAATAATCGATAGTAAATGGATCGGTTTGAAAATAGATGAATTGCTAGTCGTAGAATATTATTCTCGTCAGACTTAAACCTAACTAAAATAAGAAGGGTTTGGACAATTTGACCCTTTTCGGGTAAGTAAAAAAGGACGTAAGATAAGGGGATTTTCCAGGGATTTTTCTCCCATTAATGTATCATAATCAGTAGGGAGATTTCATCCCTTGTCCCCTCTTTCCAGTATTTGACGTAACACAAAACTGAAATTAGGAATATCGAATCTATATCAAAGAAAGTTTTCACTTTTGGAATCAGGGTATGCGTTGTTATTTGATACATTGTGGTTAGTAACATTGATAAATTATTTTAAGGTACGGAAAGAGAGGGATTCGAACCCTCGGTAAACAAAAGCCTACATAGCAGTTCCAATGCTACGCCTTGAACCACTCGGCCATCTCTCCTACTTAATAATTATGTCCCAGCAACCGAATGAATGGCAAGTCATTCATACTCGATTCTTAGATAGTTGCGGACAATCAATTAGAAAACTAAAAAAAAAAAATTTCATTTTTCATCAAAAACCTTCCCGGTAGATAAAAATAATCTTTTTTGTGAAAATATGATATTTTTAAAGGAATTCAATCAATGAATTGTAAGGAATCAACTGATTGGTCTATCTATTTTTTTTTCGACTATGATTAATGGATACTTTTCGATCATGATTCTATTTCGACTAGGATTCCATTTCCATAAGAATTGAATTCAAAAATTCCTTTCGAGTTTTAGATCTCTCAACCCCTTACCTCGGAGATTGATTAAAAATTCATAAATCATACCATGAATTTTTATTTATTTTATTGTATAGTGTATATTTGGTATGCACACAACACAAAATGGGCGTTTATTCGATTTTCATCATAGAATGATTATTCGATTCTTTTTCCTCTTTTAATCATAATTCAATCAAAACTTCTCAAATTATCTTAATCTGTAGGACAAATTCTTTGATTCTTCCATTTCGATGGAATCGAAACAGCTCCCCTTATTCATTAATATACTACTCGATTTGTATGAAATCGAATATTTCATTTTTATTTGGATGAAATCCAATCGGATTTCAATATTTCTTATTATTAATTCCTATCAAAAAGAAAGAATTTGAGTAGAAGGTCATATCTTTTTAGTTTTTTTTAATGAGTCTGTTTTTATGTTATTTCGTACTATACAATTCCATTGTTTGTGGGATCATTTTCTCACGAGAGGTAATGAAAGGAATTATAGAATGGATTGCTATCTATGCCTAGATCGAGGATAAATGGAAATTTTATTGATAAGACCTTTTCAATTGTAGCCAATATCTTATTACGAATAATTCCGACAACTTCAGGAGAAAAAAAGGCATTTACCTATTACAGAGATGGTGCGATTTGATTATTATTATTTTTTAAGTATCTTTTTCTATTTTATTTACCTTACCGCTTTTCTTTCAGTCTTAGAAGAAAGACACATGATTCGGAATAGAAAGAAAAAAAAGGTTATTGCAAAAAAAAAATCTACGCTTTTTGAAGGTGAAGTTTGTAAAAAAAAACAATTCCTTCTGTCGTGTATCCACGATTAATGCAGCCTCAGATACTTCAATTGTCGATTCCAGTATTGAGCGAAAGGTTACACCTACGGGTTATGTATTGTGGGGTCAACCCTAATTCATTAGTAACCATAGGTGGCATAGGAGAAGAAGCACTACGCCTAGAAATCAACAAGAAATCAACAACACGAAAACTTTGTTATGTTCTAAATTATACTCCTTCCTTATCGAGACCGGAACTAAGAAGAATGGTTGGGCCAACAAACATCCATCTCGTTTGTATTTTGGATACCTGTATAACCATCGAAGATTGTTGAAGTGACGAATTCCTGAAATTTAAGGGGCGTGGAGACAAAGAAATTGTTGAAGTTACCATTTTTTTTATCTAGTATCAACCCATTTGATGTTAAAAAAGATCTTTTGCAGGAAGGTTGGCTAGAGATTTCTTGTAAAAAAACTAGCCCCGCTCAGTCAATAATGAGAATATTTCAATCTTTTTTGATTTCATGTATTATTATCATTATGCACATAAGGGAGGAGCTGTATGAGGTGATAATCTCACGTACGGTTCTGGAACGAAGATTCTTTGAATCGAACAACGACCGTAACGGATGTCGGCTCAATCCGAAGGAAATTATGCGGAAGCTTTACAGAATTATTATGAAGCTATGCTACTAGAAATTGATCCCTATGATCGAAGCTATATACTCTATAACATAGGCCTTATCCACACAAGTAACGGAGAACATACGAAAGCTTTGGAATATTATTTTCGGGCACTAGAACGAAACCCGTTTTTCCCACAAGCTTTTAATAATATGGCTGTGATCTGTCATTACGTTCGACTATCTCCACTATAGAAAGAAAAAAGGAAAGAAAAAAGAGCTAGTAAATACTAGAAAAAACAACTCGAAAAAATAGGCTTTCTACATATGCATCGTCCAAAAAACGATTTTTATCAGCTGTAGCAAAGAAAGGAACCTCATAGAAGTTAAAATATGAAGAAATAGATATGCATGCCTAGATACTTTATTCTATGGATAAAGGATCTAATTGATAGAGAAAGCACCGTAAAGATCAATTAGTGAGGTTTTGGGCCGATACAATAAGAACTGCTTTCTTATTTATGTCATGATACATGATAGAAGATAAAAGTTAGGAATCCATTTATGTAATAAAGTCGATCCCCTAAGGTATTGAGCAGCGGTGTAGCATCATATCCCAAAGATAGTAAGTTTTTTCTTTATTATGAAGAAAAGACTTTTTCAAATATTCTATATCAATTTCTCTATGAAACCGAGATAGTTACCTTTGAGAAAATTCTAGCAATAGTGGAAATGCCTATGCTTTATTCTTCTGAAGGTGGGAGAAAAGATAAAACTAAAAAAAATGGATTAATCCAAATTCAAGTTTGAAACTCATGAAATTAATCTCTTTTGCTTTTGGTTAACCTGAGAAAAAAAAATGGGACACCACAAGAATTGAATGATGAGCCGTATGAGATAGGAAACTCTCAAGTATGGTTCTAAGGGAAGGAATTGACCCCACCTATTCCGACCGGGGAGAACAGGCCATTCGACAGGGAGATTCTGAAATTGCGGAGGCTTGGTTCGATCAAGCCGCTGAGTATTGGAAACAAGCTATAGCACTCACTCCTGGTAATTATATTGAAGCGCAGAATTGGTTGAAGATCACGAGGCGTTTCAAATAAGAGCACTCTTTTTTTATTTATTATTTTCTAATTCTATTTTTTTTATATTGAATTGTTTGTTAGATTCATCAGTCAAATAAAATGGATCATTTATCTGGTAAAAACAATCAAAGAATTTCATTATATCCTTTCTAAGTTTAATTTTCTATTTCGTTTGGTATTTCGCGGGTATAAACGATACGCGGATAAAGTAGAGAATATATATTTCTTTTTCTGCTATTAAAACGAACTTCCCAATAACTAAATATAGATACTGGAATATTTCCTTAGTAATGAAATGACCAATACCTGTTCATGGAATTTGGAATAGAATTATAGAATAATAATTAATATAAAATAAATAATAAATAATTAATAGATACGTGTTCTCTGTAATGTAAGACATAAAGTATCGACGTCTAGAAACTTTGAATTGAGATATTAAAAAATAAACGTTGTAGAAGATTTTAAAGGTCCCTTGCGCGCCTCATGGCTATGTCATAATAGATCCGAACACTTGCCCCGGATCGACTTCCAGATCATAATTGCTCTAGTGAATAACTAAATAAAATAGATGGGAGATAGAAGAAAGAAAAAGAAACTAATTAGAAACATCTCCCATAGGTTCACTAATTACTTGACTATTGGCGGGTTTCTTTGTATGTGACTCAATGATTATTCGTTTGCCGGAACCAGAAGTCAAAATTTTGGTAGATAGGGATCCCATAAAAACTTCTTTCGAGGAATGGGCCAAACCGGGTTCATTTCTCAAGAACAATAGCTAAGGGCCATGATACTACCACTTGGATCAGGAACCTACATGTTGATGCTCATGATTTCGATAGCCATACCAATGATTTGGAGGAGATTTTTCGAAAAGTATTTAGTGCTCATTTTGGCCAACTTTCCATTATCTTTCTTTGGCTGAGTGGCATGTATTTCCATGGTGCTCGTTTTTCCTATTATGAAGCATGGCTAAGTGACCCTACTCACATTGGACCTAGTGCCCAGGTGGTTTGGCCAATAGTGGGCCAAGAAATATTAAATGGCGATGTGGGCGGCGGTTTCCAAGGAATACAAATAACCTCTGGTTTTTTTCAAATTTGGCGAGCATCTAGAATAACTAGTGAATTACAACTCTATTGTACCGCAATTGGTGCATTAATCTTTGCAGCCTTAATGCTTTTTGCTGGTTGGTTCCATTATCACAAAGCTGCTCCAAAATTGGCCTGGTTCCAAGATGTAGAATCCATGTTGAATCACCATTTAGTAGGGCTACTAGGACTTGGGTCTCTTTCTTGGGCGGGGCATCAAGTACATGTATCTTTACCAATTAACCAATTTCTAAACGCTGGCGTAGATCCTAAAGAGATCCCACTTCCTCATGAATTTATCTTGAATCGGGATCTTTTGGCTCAACTTTATCC
>JAGKPW010002427.1:22500-27500 GCA_019926035.1 Melaleuca alternifolia | reverse complement strand
AGAAATTGACTCCATTAAAACGAAATTCATTTGAGTGAGATTATCTACCAATTCGACATAGATTCAAAATATTTTATCGAATCATATGATGAAGAAATTGAATTTGTTCCCTGAATCAAACAAATTTTTAAAGAAAAAATTTCGATAACTTCTTGATCCCCCCTCCCCATATTTCAAAATGGGTTGTTTGCTAATTTCCTAGCTTGTTGTGAGATAGAGATACTTCTATCTCATCAGAAGAAGGAGTGAATCAATGAATGAAAGTGGAAGAACTGGAGTTTAACCCCTTTTTCTTTTCCAGGCAGACCAATCACTTCCTAAAAGGATCATTACTTATATTTCTTTTTATTTTATTTCTTTTCATTCAAAAATTCTTATTTTTTTTTCTTTGAATTAATATTGAAAATGAATAATGAATCCATAGAATATTCATTCTATTTTATAGAATAGAATTCAAAATAGATTTATTTATAGAATGGTGATTCAAATGAATGATTTAGGAATATAAATGACGAATTTCAAATTTTATGGAATTTTGAAAGACAGAAAGATCTTTCGGGTCGAGTCAGACCATTCCATTATATTGACAATTTCAAAAAACTGTTCATACTATACCATGTGCATAATATAGTATGATGGCAGTCGGGCAAGTATGCCCCCATCGTCTAGTGGTTCAGGACATCTCTCTTTCAAGGAGGCAGCGGGGATTCGACTTCCCCTGGGGGTAGGGTACTACGAAAGGAAGTTGATCATGGATTATCAATAAGCATAGAATTGATTCTTCCTGGGTCGATGCCCGAGCGGTTAATGGGGACGGACTGTAAATTCGTTGGCAATATGTCTACGCTGGTTCAAATCCAGCTCGACCCAAGAATTCGCTAATCCACCATGAAATGATATAGCCCATTTGTTCTTCATAAAAAATTCCAACTACGAAACGAAAGAATAGAGAAAAGTACGATTTTCTGATATATCCCTACCACTTTATTTGCTCTGTTCTATTTATTTTATTTGTTCACACAAATTCTTATTTTTTTTACTAAGAATCTAATTTGATAATATCAGAATCTCTAAGTAGAAAGTGTAAGTAAAAGAATTTTTTTTTTCATTTAAAGATTGATTATCACCCGATTTGGCAATAGTAAAAGGATTACTAGTAATCTGTGTCGCTCTCACTAAAGTGACCATCCATGGCATGGAGATATCAATATCTCACTCAAGCCTATGTTAATCTTTGCACCACGACGATTCGAATCGAAAAAGAAATGGTTTAAATGCAATCATAAGAGTATGTATACTCCACACTTTATTTCCTGGGGATTGTAGTTCAATTGGTTAGAGCACCACCCTGTCAAGGCGGAAGCTGCGGGTTCGAGCCCCGTCAGTCCCGACGGAATCAAATCCAACAAAAAATACATTAAATCATCTCTCCATTTGGATGTGAAAAGAGATACAAATAAAATACTCGAATTTCATTCCCAACAGGGATTGGATTTCTTTTATTTTTCTTTTTTTGTTTCGCATTTCTCATCAAAGAAATATACGAATTTCCATTCCATCAATCAGTATTGATTGATAGGATAGAGACATATGTGGATTGTTACGATTATTGGTAGTATCCTATTTAGTTTAGGATTCCAAGAGATATCGATACCATACTGGGTCTGGCTTTTTCAATTGCTTCTCATCCGTGTAATAGAATAGAGTACTATATATTTACCGGGAACCCATGTACAAATAAATGTACGATACAAAATGAATTTCACATAATTTCTTTGATAGAATACTTTGAAATTTTATTTTAATATATGCGTCCCATTTCATTTTTAATCCAAAGAAAGAGGATATATATTAATAAAATAAAGATCAAAGAAAGGTTCAACCTCTCCTTAGAGAGAGGGGATGAATCATTTTTTAAGAGTACTGTCGAAAAAAGAACAAACACTAAAATAGTGTGATGGAATATTTGATTTTTTATACTTTAAGACTCGGTTTCTTTTTATCATACTTATTTCTTTTTATTTTCCACAAAAATGAAATCATTAAAAAAGAGTACTTAAACCCTTCTTTTCTATTTTACTTCTATTGTTTGTTTGGGTTTGTAACCAATGGAAACGTAAGAGCGATCAAATGATATGTCATCAGATGAGATTGTACAAGGAATGCGGTAGGTTATAGAAAAAACAAGAAAAGAATGAAGAATGAAAAAGAAGGAGAAATTCAAATAAAAAAAGAAAAGTAAAGGGGTTGGATCAGGAATCCAATTTTGGATCCAGTATGGATAAAAGATCTTCCTATGTTATACTATTCAACTCTCGACGATGAATTGATTTGATAGCTCAGATATTGTTATTCATGATATTGATCCGATTTAATATCATCAAGGTGTAATTCATCCCATTGAATTTACAGGCGAAAGATTTATCATCTCTAAGGGATTAAATCCCGAGTTATTGCCAAATAAAAAAAATAATGAGATTATGGAAGTAAATATTCTCGCATTTATTGCTACTGCACTCTTCATTCTAGTTCCTACTGCTTTTTTACTTATAATATACGTAAAAACAGTCAGTCAAAGTGATTAATTTGAATTGAATCAAATTTGACTTCTCAATGATTGAATAAATAAAAAAAGATTTTCATCTCGCGTCTTAAATGAAATGAACGGACTCGAATTAGCAGTATAGTATTCTATGAGATCCGATAGTATGGTAGAAAGATTCATATATTTCTTTCTACCATACTAGCTATTATTCTTATTGTAATTGTAATTTATTGTAATGTAACAAGTTGTACTGTATAAAAATATAAATAATATAGGCTTAATATAGATTAATCTATAATATGTATCTTTTTGATAAATGTATTGATATGTGTAATGTACATAGCATCCCAATTCTATTTCTTTGCTTCATCTATTTAATTTGTCTTGATTCCAATCAATCTAAAACAATCGAAATGCTATTTTCTTAATAGTAAGTACGCTTTGAAATCCTAGATTTATAATTATTTTCAATATGAATCCCTGTATCCATCAAAAGAATCAAATCCATGGGCGAAAGAGGTTTTGGCATATAGTATATTAAGAAATAAAAATCGATTAATTTTCTTTTAGCATTCCGAAGAAGTAATTGATTGAGCAGTTAACAGATGATCCAAGAAGTTCTCTGGAAATTTCTTCGGATTTTGAAAAGGAATAAGAAAACCCACTATTTTATTTAAACTATTGAACCTTGATATGAAATGAGTCAATAAAGCCTAAGTATAGCATAAATAAGATTTCGAAAAAAAAAAACAAGTGGTAAAGGAAGTGCGCAATATGTGACTTGCTAAGGTAAGATCTTATTATGCGTAGTCTCTCCTTGGACAACCACTATGTTATATGTTGTTTCCCATAGAAGGTACGTATCCACTTAATATAATAACAGAACGTTTTTCTCTTAATAAAAATCAAATAAAAAAGAAAAAGGCTTTGCAAAACGATCTATAAAGCAATCGATACAGTTTCATTCCTCACCTCAATTAGTAGTACCTCTAGAGTCCACTTCTTCCCCATACTACGAGTGAAAGAGAAAATGAAAAAACTACCATTAAAGCAGCCCAAGCAAGACTTACTATATCCATGTAAATTATGTCCCCTATCTCTATGAAGGAATTATTCCATTATTGTTCACTAATAATAGTGGAATCACTAGTGTAGAGTCAAAAAGAGATTCTGACCCAACACCATTGATCAAAGGCTTTAATAAATCTGCTTATAATAAATTCTTATCTTGACATTCTATTTTTCATATTTTTATACCTTTTCTAAAGATAAAGACAAGAAAAGATAGAATAGGTCGTATTATTCCTACATCTTAGGAAGATTGCCCTGATACTTCGAAATGGGTCACTGCATATTTTGTTTGTGCTTAACGTTTTCCCATTCTACTAGAAAAAGAATATCCTAGATCGTTATCTATCACATACTTTTATTTCCCATTTGATCTAATTCTTACTGTCTAAGGGTTGTCTTTGTGAAACAATCGTAGGACCACTTATTCCATCCTTGACTAGGTTTTATTGAATGAAAAGAAATAATTTCTATTTTTATTTCCATTTTATAACGCCAATTTTCCATCGAATTGGTATTGGATACCGAGGACTTAAAGACTCTCCTGAGTCTGTATAGAAAGTATCTTAAGCCCTTTCCACAACCACGAATTCGATTTTCCGTCGGACTATCCAATCTAATTCAGGACCTGGTAATTAAGCACTACATTAGTAGTGGAAGGGAATCAAGAAATCTTTATATGAGAGCCCTTCCACCACTATAATCTGTCCTTGAATCCTAGGGGCAAGGATTTAGAGCACTTTCGCTTTCGAGAGCCCAACTTCCAGATGTTTAGAACCAAGCAAGCAAGTCTCAAGAGTCCTTTTACTTTGTTTGCTTCTGCTGGGGAAAAAGTCAGCGAGTTATATCAGCAAAACGAAATAAGAGATTTCGAGTTTTTTCTTGATCAGGCGACACCCGGATTTGAACTGGGGAAAAAGGATTTGCAGTCCCCGCCTTACCCCTCGGCCATGCCGCCAAAATGTATGATACGTTAGACAATAGATGAAAAAAGTCTCCCTTTGTTTGCGTCGGGTAGGGATTCCTAAACTTCTTTTTTTATTGGACTTGCATCTTGAATCCCGTTTTCTTAAATTGAACCTTTGCCCGAAAAGAAAAAAATCCTTCGTTTTTTGGATTGGATCCATCCCTTCGGTTGTATGTATAGTATTTCAAAATCTAAATATCAAAAAAATTTCCCTCTCTTTTTATATATTGATATTGAAAAATGGAAAAACCAAATGTGGTTTTTCAGTCACAAAAGCCAAAATTTAGGACAAATTGGAACCATTAACTATTAAATGTGACTGTAAATTCATGAACGATTCTTGGATTTGAATCCAATTTTATCTTTTCTTAATCCTAATGATATAAGACAATCCAAATTGATACATAACTAATCAGTATT
>JAGKPW010002427.1:0-5000 GCA_019926035.1 Melaleuca alternifolia | reverse complement strand
CCATAGAATAAAGTATCTAGGCATGCATATCTATTTCTTCATATTTTAACTTCTATGAAGTTCCTTTCTTTGCTACAGCTGATAAAAATCGTTTTTTGGACGATGCATATGTAGAAAGCCTATTTTTTCGAGTTATTTTTTCTAGTATTTACTAGATCTTTTATCTTTCCTTTTTTCTTTCTATAGTGGAGATAGTCGCACGTAATGACAGATCACAGCCATATTATTAAAAGCTTGTGGTAAAAACGGGTTTCGTTCTAGTGCCCGAAAATAATATTCCAAAGCTTTCGTATGTTCTCTGTTACTTGTGTGGATAAGGCCTATGTTATAGAGTATATAGCTTCGATCATAGGGATCAATTTCTAGTCGCATAGCTTCATAATAATTCTGTAAAGCTTCCGCATAATTTCCTTCGGATTGAGCCGACATCCGTTACGGTCGTTGTTCGATTCAAAGAATCTCCGTTCCAGAACCGTACGTGAGATTTTCACCTCATACGGCTCCTCCCTTATGTGCATAATGATAATAATACATGAAATCAAAAAAGATTGAAATATTCTCATTATTGACTGAGCGGGGCTAGTTTTTTTACAAGAAATCTCTAGCCAACCTTCCTGCAAAAGATCTTTTTTAACATAAAATGGGTTGATACTAGATAAAAAAAAATGGTAACTTCAACAATTTCTTTGTCCCCACGCCCCTTAAATTTCAGGAATTCGTCACTTCAACAATCTTCGATGGTTATACGGGTATCCAAAATACAAACGAGATGGATGTTTGTTGGCCCAACCATTCTTCTTAGTTCCGGTCTCGATAAGGAAGGAGTATAATTTAGAACATAACAAAGTTTTCGTGTTGTTGATTTCTAGGCGTAGTGCTTCTTCTCCTATGCCACCTATGGTTACTAATGGATTAGGGTTGACCCCACAATACATAACCCGTAGGTGTAACCTTTCGCTCAATACTGGAATCGACAATTGAAGCATCTGAGGCTGCATTAATCGTGGATACACGACAGAAGGAATTGTTTTTTTTTACAAACTTCACCTTCAAAAAGCGTAGATTTTTTTTTGCAATAACCTTTTTTTTCTTTCTATTCCGAATCATGTGTCTTTCTTCTAAGACTGAAAGAAAAGCGGTAAGGTAAATAAAATAGAAAAAGATACTTAAAAAAAAATAATAATCAAATCGCACCATCTCTGTAATAGGTAAATGCCTCTTTTTCTCCTGAAGTTGTCGGAATTATTCGTAATAAGATATTGGCTACAATTGAAAAGGTCTTATCAATAAAATTTCCATTTATCCTCGATCTAGGCATAGATAGCAATCCATTCTATAATTCTTTTCATTACCTCTCGTGAGAAAATGATCCCACAAACAACGGAATTGTATAGTACGAAATAACATAAAAACAGACTCATTAAAAAAAAACTAAAAAGATATGACCTTCTACTCAAATTCTTTCTTTTTGATAGGAATTAATAATAAGAAATATTGAAATCCGATTGGATTTCATCCAAATAAAAATGAAATATTCGATTTCATACAAATCGAGTAGTATATTAATGAATAAGGGGAGCTGTTCCGATTCCATCGAAATGGAAGAATCAAAGAATTTGTCCTACAGATTAAGATAATTCGAGAAGTTTTGATTGAATTATGATTAAAAGAGGAAAAAGAATCGAATAATCATTCTATGATGAAAATCGAATAAACGCCCATTTTGTGTTGTGTGCATACCAGATATACACTATCCAATAAAATAAAAAAAAAATTCATGGTATGATTTATGAATTTTTAATCAATCTCCGAGGTAAGGGGTTGAGAGATCTAAAACTCGAAAGGAATTTTTGAATTCAATTCTTATGGAAATGGAATCCTAGTCGAAATAGAATCATGATCGAAAAGTATCCATTAATCATAGTCGAAAAAAAATAGATAGACCAATCAGTTGATTCCTTACAATTCATTGATTGAATTCCTTTAAAAATATCATATTTTCACAAAAAAGATTATTTTTATCTACCGGGAAGGTTTTTGATGAAAAATGAAAAGTTTTTTTTTTTAGTTTTCTAATTGATTGTCCGCAACTATCTAAGAATCGAGTATGAATGACTCGCCATTCATTCGGTTGCTGGGACATAATTATTATGTAGGAGAGATGGCCGAGTGGTTCAAGGCGTAGCATTGGAACTGCTATGTAGGCTTTTGTTTACCAAGGGTTCGAATCCCTCTCTTTCCGTACCTTAAAATAATTTACCAATGTTACTAACCACAATGTATCAAATAACAACGCATACCCTGATTCCAAAAGTGAAAATTTTCTTTGATATAGATTCGATATTCCTAATTTCATTTCTGTGTTACGTCAAATACTGGAAAGAGGGGACAAGGGATGAAATCTCCCTACTGATTATGATACATTAATGGGAGAAAAATCCCTGGATAATCCCCTTATCTTACGTCCTTTTTTACTTACCCGAAAAGGGTCAAATTGTCCGAACCCTTCTTATTTTAGTTAGGTTTAAGTCTGACGAGAATAATATTCTACAACTAGTAATTCATTTATTTTCAAACCGATCCATTTACTATCGATTATTTGATTGACTAATCCTTTATATTGAAATGGATGGAGAGTCAAATGTTTGGGCACTTCCTCATGGGGGGATGAATCAAGATAATTTTGAATCATAGCTCTCGATTTTTGATCATCCCTCGCCGTAATAATATCTCGTGGTTTGCAGCGATAACTTGGTATATCTACTATACATCCATTAACTAAAATATGTCTATGGTTAACTAATTGGCGGGCTTGAGGAATAGTCGAAGCCATACCCAATCGGAAAAGGATGTTATCCAAACGCATTTCAAGTAATTGTAGTAAAACCTGACCTGTTGACCCTTTTGCTTTTCCGGCGATACGAACGTATTTAAGTAATTGTCGTTCTGTAAGACCTTAATGAAAACGCAATTTTTGTTTTTCTTCTAAACGAATACGATATTGAGATTTTTTCCCAGAGCGCGATTGGTTTCTAAGATCGCTTCCTGCTCTAGGCCTTTTACTAGTTAGTCCTGGTAAAGCCCCAAGACGGCGTATTTTTTTGAAACGAGGCCCTCGGTAACGCGACATAAAGACTCCTTTTTTTTTGAAGTTTCATAAACCTAAAATAAAACTGAACTAAATTAAATGATAAATGAATAAAAAGAAAAAGCAAAACAAATAAAAAAAGCCGGCTATCGGAATCGAACCGATGACCATCGCATTACAAATGCGATGCTCTAACCTCTGAGCTAAGCGGGCTAAAAAATAGTAGAAATTGTACATGTACATGCATAGGAATTTAGTAAACTCTTGGGATCTTTTCTATTAATATGAACTATTCATAATGAATATGGATTCATATGAATTGAATATTGAATATAAAAAAGTAGAATATCCAAAAAAATATGGGATTATATAGAATATAAGGATTAATATAGTGATATAGAATTTTGATCTATTTCTCAATTATATGTTTATCAATACTTAATATTTTCATATTAATTAGATAATAAGAAATAAGATTATCTTTTTCATTTTTGAATTAATCAAATGACATTTTTTTCTTTTTTTTACTAATTCAATTTCAATTATATTACTTTTTATATTATCACTAATATTTTATTACCTAATTGAATTTACTGTTATATCATCTCCATAAAATAAAAATTCGAAAACTAAATCGAAATACTAACTAGAATATAGAATATTCGGATTAGAATCTTATTCTACATTCTAGAAAATAGAAATTCTAATCGTTAGTATAGTCATTTTTAACTACCAATACCAATTCAAATTAAAATAGAATATGTATTTCTAACTAATATTAATAGTTATTAGTTATATATAATAAATAATATTTATCTAAATTAATTGATATTTTTATATAGAAATAGAATTCTAAATAATTAGAATTATGTTCTATTTATAAATTAATGAAATAATTAATGAAATAATTCGTTATATCTATTCTAAATGATTAATGTGTATTAAATATACAATACAATTTAATCAATATCCAATTTCGATTTTCTTTTTTTTTTTGAGTTATCTTATAAGAAGGTCCACTCTACTCTAAGGAAAAGGAAAGGATAAGATAAGACGAAAAATGAAAAATGCAATTAAAGAGAAATGCATTCCGAACCATAATGAATGAGACATTCCTCTGTTGTCATTCAGAAAAAAAAAGAATCGACCCTTCGAGTATTCCAAATTGCATGAGAAAAATGAGAGTAAAAGGGGCATATATATGTTATATGATATATATCATATCCACCTATATTGAATTGCGGATACAGAAATAATAGAATTATTTCTGATTGGATCAAATGTGGGTCTCCGATAGAGATTAAAGAAGATAGGCAAGAAATCCAAAGAACAAGCAATGCTTTTTTCTATAGTTTATATAGAAAAAGAAAAGATCGGTATCAAATTTGAATAAAGGCAGGATTTTAGCATAAATAAAAAGAAAGGGGATATGGCGAAATTGGTAGACGCTATGGACTTAATTAGATTGAGCCTTGGTATGGAAACCTACTAAGTGACAACTTTCAAATTCAGAGAAACCCTGGAATTAAAGATGGGCAATCTTGAGCCAAATCCTGTTTTACAAAAACCAACAAAACAATAAGGCTTCATAAAGCGAGAATAAAAAAAGGATAGGATAGGTGCAGAGACTCAATGGGAGCTGTTCTAACAAATGGAGTTGACCACGTTGCGTTGATAAAGGAATCTTTTTCTCTAGACTCGAGAAAGGGAAAGGATAACCCTATGTACATACGTATACGTACTGAATACTATAATGACGACGCGAATTTTTTCTATGAAAAAGGAAAGAATTGTTGTGAATCAATTCGAAGTTGAAGAAAGAATCGAATATTCATTGATGAAATCATTTACTCCATGGTCTGATAAATCTTTCGAAGAACTGACTAATCGGACGAGAATAAAGATAGAGTCC
>JAGKPW010002426.1:22500-35000 GCA_019926035.1 Melaleuca alternifolia | reverse complement strand
CTTTTGTTTCATTTCTTCTGGAACAATCACAAACACTTTTTTGATTATGGATCTACTACCAGAAATTCAATGCGTAATCTTAGCATTTAATGTGTATTCCTGAATAATCTAATTTTTCAATTATTCAACCATTTCATTTTACCAAGTTCAATGTTAGCCAGATTAGTCAACATTTATATGTTTCGATGCAACAACAATATGTTATTTGTAACAAGTAGTTTTGTTGGTTGGTTAATTGGTCACATTTTTTTCATGAAATGGGTTGAATTGGTATTAGTCTGGATACAGCAAAATAATTCTATTCGATCGAATAAACCTTGTGTCAGAATTGAGAAATTCTATGGCTCGAATCTTTAGTATTCTCTTATTTATTACCTGTGTTTACTATTTAGGCAGAATACCGTCACCCATTCTCACTAAAAAATGAAAAGAAACCTCAGAAACGGAAGAAAGGGGGGAAAGCGAGGAAGAAACATATGTAGAAATAGAAACAACTTTCGAAACGAAGGGGACTAAACAGGAACAAGAGGGATCCACCGAAGAAGATCCTTCTCCTTCCCTTTTTTCGGAAGAAAAGGAGGATCCGGAAAAAATCGATGAAAGGGAAGAGATCCGAGTGAATGGAAAGGAAAAAATAAGGGATGAATTCAACTTTCAAGAGACATTCTATAAAAATAGCCAAGTTTATAAAACTTCTTATATGGATGGAATAAAAATAAAGAGAATTCGAAGTTAGAATTATTTAAAGAAGATCCATTTTTTTATGGTTTGAAAAACCTCTTGTGACTCTTCTATTCGACTATAAATGATGGAATCGTCCATTGCGATATATAAAAAACAATAAATTTACAAATTCCGTAAGAAATGAAATGTCACAATATTTTTTTATACATGTCGAAACAATGGAAAAGAAAGAATATCTTTTACGTACCCCCCAGTTTGTCAACTTTCTTGGAAATTATACAAAGAAAAATTTCTTTGTTGACGAGAGAAAAACTACTCGATGATGAATTGTATGATAATTGGATTTATACCAATGAACCAAAAAAGAACAACTTGAGCAAAGAATTTAGAAAAAAAATGGAACTTATAAATAATTCAAATTAAAAAAAAATACAAAAAAGAATAAATTAATAAAAAGATTAATAGAAACAATAAATACAATAAGAGATAAGAAGAGATGCGACCGCCCCCTACATATTTGATACCTTCTCCAAAAATGAAACTTGTAAGACCAAAACCATTCGTAATTCCATTAATTACTCGTCTGTCAAAAAAATAAGTTAGCTCAGCTAATCTTCTTAAACTTTAAGAATATTGTATAAAAAGCATCTATGTAACCACGATTATATGACCAATCATATATCACATTTATTATTTTGTCCCTAAAATTCTATTAGGACCTCTTTTCATTTTATAAAACGAATTTAGTAAGTTTAAATTTTGTAAAGATGAATAAATAGGTTTATATATAAAAGACGCTATAAATATTCCCAAAAAAGCTATACTGACAGAAAAACTTGCATTTGTCACAAATTCATACCAATTGACAGAATTATTGGAATTCTGATGTAAAAGGTTTATGGATGGATTTAACAATTTGGATAATAGATCCAAATGAATTCCTTCTTGATTCAAAAGAAAGGGAATTCCTACGACTCTAACAAACAAAGTAAATAGCACTAATATAATCATGGAAAATAGCATAGTATTGTATGATTCATGACGATAAGAGAAAGTTTTTTTAGTGCCAAAACGAGTAATAGTAATAAAGGGCGTATCCTGTTTTTTCCATTACTACCAATTTGATATGTCTTATTCCAAAAAAAGAAGCCCTTTCATTATTATTCATTGTTAATAAAGTTAATAAACGAAAATTGTTTTTAATCGTTTTTGGTACTTCTTTTCCCCATACAGATATTGAATAGTAGGAACTACTTTTTTGATCGCTATAATTTTGAAAATAAACATTGAAATGCCCATCAAAAGTAAGTAAATAGATCTGAAACATATAAAATGCGGTTAATCCTGCTGTGGAACAAGCTATTATTGCAAAAATAGGTGAATACAACCAACTATCATTAAGAATTTCATCTTTGGACCAAAAACAAGCAAGGGGGGAATACCACAAAGAGAAAGTGTACCTACTAAAAAAGCAGTTTTTGTAATTGGTACATGCTTTTTTAAACCTCCCATAAGAACAATATTCTGACTTTTATCGGGCGAATATCCAACAATAGTTTCCATTGAATGAATAATTGATCCGGATCCTAAAAACAACAATGCTTTCGAATAAGCATGAGTAATCAAATGAAATAAAGCAGCTCGATAAGACCCCATACCTAGAGCTAACATTATATAACCCAATTGAGACATTGTAGAATAAGCTAAACCTCTTTTAATATCTTTTTGAGCAAAGAGCTAAAGTAGCTCCTAATAATATTGTTATTATACCTATTAAAGATATGAAATTCATTATGTAAGGTATAATTATAAAAAGAGTAAGAAGTCGAGCTACAAGAAAAATGCCCGCTGCTACCATAGAAGCGGCATGTATAAGAGCTGAAATAGGAGTAGGACCTTCCATGGCATCAGGTAACCATACATGAAGGGGGAATTGTGCCGATTTAGCAATTGCATCGGCAAATAAAAGAAAGGCACATAAAGTAAGAAATAAAAAAGGAACCTCATTATTATAAATCAAGTTATTGAATATTTGGAACAAATCCCAAAATTCAAAACTACCGGTTATCCAATAAAGACCTAAAATTCCTAATAATAAACCAAAATCGCCTACACGATTCGTTACAAACGCTTTTTGACAAGCAGTCGCCGCACTAGGTCGTGTGAACCAAAAACTTATTAATAGATAAGAACACATTCCAAGTAA
Organism: Melaleuca alternifolia; assembly: GCA_019926035.1. Classification (NCBI taxonomy): domain Eukaryota; kingdom Viridiplantae; phylum Streptophyta; class Magnoliopsida; order Myrtales; family Myrtaceae; genus Melaleuca; species Melaleuca alternifolia. The sequence continues at coordinate 32,110 of JAGKPW010002426.1, read as the reverse complement.
TTCCCAAAAAATATAAATTTGTATCAAATTCGAACTAGTAACTAATCCCAACATGGATTTTTTGTTGCCGTTGGAAAAAGTAGAAGTCCCACTCCTATTAACATAGGAACTGGAAGTGGAATGAAGGGGATAATCCATGAATATTGATATGTATATTCCATAAAAAAACCTTTTTATTTTTAATTAATTCTTTCTAATTCATCGGCTCTTATATCTTTTTATATATTCAATAAAAAATCAAGATATGGAAAACTTAAATAGAATTGTCTATTCCTAATTATTCTTTCTTCTTTACCCAATACTTCAAATATTCAAATCAAGAAGTTAGAATTGGTCAAATGATATGAATTTGATAAATATACTATTTATATTTAAAATGAAATAATACACTAATTCATTTTATTAATATTGAATAGTAAGTAAAATTTTTATGAAAATGAAGAAAAAAATGCAATCATTATTACGTATTACGAAAATTTATACCCATAGAGCAAATAATTAAACTAAAATAGAGTAGTTAATACATTACTTTATTTTGATATAAATAATAGGATGGTCCATACCAAAACAGGGCCAATAAAAAAAAAGAACTAGTTTTTTTTATTAGTTTGTTTATTCATAATCATGAAATAATTCATGCTAGAACTAATTATCTTCCATTCGAAGAAAAGACACTTATTTTTCTTTGTAGAAAATGCTAGAATATCCCACACTTTTCTTTCAATACCAAGGAGAAAAAAAATAGACTTAAAAGAAAGAAAAGACGAAATGACTAAGATGACTTTTAGAAAATCATGTCTCCTTTGATTAACTACTAATTTAATTCGAATTTTAAAATAAAAAAATGTGTAATTGCTCTTTTCTTTTTCTTTTGAGCTTGACCAACTAATAAAAAAACTAAAGTAATTTGAGTAATTTGGAGTTTGTTAGGTAAGGATTGATTTTTTGAACCTTTCAATATATTTTGTTACATGTATAAATATAGCACGACGAAAATAGACAGAGATATAAAAAAAAGAAAAAATGTAATTGTTTGACCAATAGATGTCTTTCACATTCAACTAGAGAAATGAATAACTTTTTCAAATTTTTCATGGCAGTTCCAAAAAAACGTACTTCTATATCAAAAAAACGTATTCGTAAAAACATTTGGAAAAAGAAGGGCTATTGGGCAGCGTTGAAAGCTTTTTCCTTGGGGAAATCTCTTTCTACCGGGAATCCAAAAAGTTTTTTTGTGCGACAATTAAATAGTCAAACACTAGATTAAATAATCTTAATCTGAAAATGATACTTAAAAAAAAAAGATACAAGGTTTTACTTTTTTTTTTAATATGTTTTATCCGATGGGGATTCTTATTTTCCTCATCGGTACACTTATCTGTCATATCATAATAAATAATTAAATTACAAAAAAAGTTTTTTTTATTATAAAAAAAAGGTCTAAGATCTTTAATAAAAATCACAGAGTTCTTGAAACTAATTGATTTTTAGTTTCCCATTTTTTTTATAACTTTCTGGATCATTTTTTTAATGAAAAAATATACCCAACTCATTTGAGAAAAAGTCCCTTTTTTATTCATTTCGTTAGGTATAGGTATTCTATACGAATGATGTGTCAATTTGGATTGATCAAAAACAGATCGTATGTTTATAAAGGAAGAATGATCAAGATATATCTTTAAAATAAAATTCGAATTTTTAGAAAAAACCTTTTGATTTTCTATCCTAATTGTTACTACCCTAACCCTACTTGAAATTAAAAAAGGTTTTTGTAAGACAAGATGTTCAGTTCAGGCCAATATGGAATTCGTTTTCTAAATCCTAAATAAAATTATTTATAGGACGAAAAACCAACCTAAGGCCTAAGGGTTAATACAAATCTCGACAAATAGATAAATAAAAAAAATGGAATGTAACACTGTACTGTCAAATGATAAATGAATTCAAAAATGAAAAACATTTGAGTTATATCTTTATCCTTGGATTGGAGTCATAACTATTTGGTTACAAGATCTCCATTTTAGGAGAGCCTAAACTACGAAAACGTCTCTCTTAAATAAAAAATGGACACCTTCAATTTTAATTCAAAAATTAAATCAAATGAGAATAAAGATTTTTATGGGGAATGCTTCAATCCATATTGAAACGAAAGGAGTTCTTTCTCATCAATTTGCATGAAAATGAAAAAAAAATATTGAATTGACTCTTTCAATCTCGAAGATTAAATAATAATCGATTATTATTATTTCGAGTACGCCGCTATGGTGAAATCGGTAGACACGCTGCTCTTAGGAAGCAGTGCTAGAGCATCTCGGTTCGAGTCCGAGTGGCGGCATGGAATCTTCTAAAACAAAACGAATAAGTCCTATAATAAATTCAATTCCTGATTTCAATTCCGTAGGATTGGTTTACCCCACTTTTTTAATTAAATTAAAAAAAAAATTATGATATTCTCCACTTTAGAACATATATTAACTCATATATCCTTTTCGATCGTTTCAATTGTAATTACATTTTTTTTGATAAGCTTATCGGTCGATGAGATCGTAGGACTATATGATTCGTCAGAAAAAGGCATGATAGCTACTTTTTTCTATATAACAAGATTATTAGTCACTCGTTGGATTTATTCGGGACATTTCCCGTTAAGTGATTTATATGAATCATTAATTTTTCTTTCAATGAGTTTCTCCATTATTCATATGGTTCCGTATTTTAAAAAGCATAAGAAGTATTTAAGCACAATAACCGCGCCAAGTACTATTTTTACCCAAGGCTTTTCTACTTCAGGTCTTTTAATTGAAATGCATCAATCCGAAATAGTAGTACATGCTCTCCAATCCCAATGGTTAATGATGCATGTAAGTATGATGATATTGGGCTATGCAGCTCTTTTATGTGGATCATTATTATCAGTAGCCCTCTTAGTCATTACATTGCGAAAAGCCATAAGGATTTTTAGTAAAAAAAATAATTTTTTAAATGAGTCATTTTCCTTTGTCGAGATCCAATACATGAATGAAAGAAACAATGTTTTACTAAACACTTCTTTTTTTTCTTCTCCAAATTATTACAGGGCTCAACTGATTCAGCAATTAGATCAGTGGAGTTATCGTATTATTAGTCTCGGGTTTATCTTTTTAACCATAGGTATTCTTTCGGGAGTAGTATGGGCTAATGAGGCATGGGGGTCCTATTGGAATTGGGACCCAAAGGAAACTTGGGCATTTATTACTTGGACCCTATTTGCGATTTATTTACATACTCGAACAAATAAAAATTGGGAAAGTCTAAATTGCGCGATTATGGCTTCTATCGGCTTTCTTATAATTTGGATATATGCTATTTTGGGGTCAATTTATTAGGAATAGGATTACATAGTTATGGTTCATTTAATTTACATTAAGATCTAATTAAATTAAAAAAAATCCCGACAAATCCAAACAAAGAACAAGCCTATATAGAAATAGAAAAATAAGTAAGAATAGAAGATAAGAAAAAAAAACTTCCTACTTCATGTAGGCTGTCGAGAACCTTTTGAATCACTATAATACTTGATTCAAAAAGTTTTCATAAAGACCAAAGACATCTGTTTACAATTCCAATTTTTTTGACTTAATAGAAAAAATACTTTTTTTATTGTACAATGAACAATATTGAAAATAATAATAGGATTACTTTTTTATTTTTTCTTTTATTGATGAAAACTATTGATAAAAATTATTAGATATGATAGCTTCGACCTTGTCAACAAATAGTGAGAGAACGAAATTTGGATAAATACCAATAGCTATTATTGGTAGAAGGATAGAGATGGAAAAAAATAACTCTCGCGGCCCAGAATAAAAAAAATAAGAGTTTGGAACATTAAATAACTTGTATCCATAGAACATTTTTCGTAACATAGATAATAAATAAATAGGAGTTAATCTCATTCCAATTTCCATTACAAAAGTAATTAGTATTTTTGGCATTAAAAGATATTGTTGGCTGGTAATTATTCCAAAAAATACTGTCAATTCTGCAAGAAAACCACTCATACCCGGTAATGCAAGGGAAGCCATTGATAAGATACTGAACATCGTGAATATTTTTGGAAGGTGGATAGCCATTCCACCCATTTTGTCAAGATAAACAAGACGTATTCTATCATAACTCGTTCCTACCAAGAAAAAAAGAACAGCGCCGATAAATCCATGAGAGATTATTTGTAAAATGGCTCCATTGAGTCTCGTATCAGTTATCGAGTCAATTCCAATAATTATGAACCCCATATGAGATACAGAGGAATAGGCTATTCTTTTTTTAAAATTCCGTTGACCAAGATATGTTAAAGCTGCATAGATTATTTGGATTGCACCTACTAGAATCAACCAGGGAGAAAATATAGAATGAGCATGAGGTAATAATTCCATATTGATCTGAACCAACCCATATGCTCCCATTTTTAACAAAATTCCGGCTAGAAGCATACAAGTACTATAATGTGCCTCTCCATGGGTGTCTGGTAACCATGTATGTAAGGGTATAATCGGTAATTTAACACCAAAAGCAATAAGAAATCCAATATATAATATTATTTCCAATGCCACCGGATACGATTGATTAGCTAATGTTTCCAAATTTAATGTCGGTTTGTTGGAACCATATAAACCAATACCCAGAACCCCTATTAATAGAAAAATGGAACCTCCCGCAGTGTATTTTGTAGCGGAATATAGACGTTTCTTTCCCACCGACATCGATAGAAGTAGATAAACGGGAATTAATTCTAACTCCCACATGATGAAAAAAAGTAAAAGGTCTCGAGAGAAAATGATCCTATTTGACCGCTGTACATTGCTAACATAAGGAAATAAAATAATTGGGAATCTCGAGTAACTGGCCGAGCCGCTAAAGTAGCTAAAGTGGTAATAAATCCCGTTAGTAAAATAGGTCCTATAGAAAGTCCATCTATTCCCAATCTCCAGTAAAAATAAAAAAAAATTAATCCATTTATAATTCTCTATTAGTTGGGTTAATGGGTCGTTCAATTGGAAATGATAACAGAATGTATAGGTAGTTAAAAGTAGCTCTAAAACACATATGCATATGGTATACCACCTTATTACCTTATTTCCCCTATGAGGTAGAAAGAAAATTAAAGAACCTGCGAATATCGACAAAAGTACAATTATTGTTAACCAAGGAAAATAATTCGTGGTAAAGACAAGATACACTTGGACAAAAAAAAAACGTACTCAATAAGTAAAAAAGAATAATATATTATCTATTTTGAGCACGGTTTTTTGTCGATAAAAAAAATCAATTGTATTCAAAATGTATTTACGTGATTTTTTCTGGATCGTATTAATACGCTAGACCCATGCTTCGAGTTGTTTCATGCCATAAATAAACTCGAACGCTAAAAAAATCCGTTGGACAGGCGGATTCACAGCTCTTACAACCGACATAGTCCTCTGTTCTTGGAGCAGAAGCAATTTGCTTAGCTTTACATCCATCCCACGGTATCATTTCTAATACATCTGTTGGGCAGGCTCGGACACATTGAGTACATCCTATACATGTATCATAAATATTTACTGAATGTGACATCGGATCGATAAGTTTTTGAATGTTATCAATTTTCAATCTAGTAAACTTGTAAATGTATCATATATTTAGACACTAGATGAATCAATGGATTTTACCATAATTTTTCTAATCAATCTAATTCCGAATTGATTCATGAGATCGGCCCAAGATACTTTGATTTCTTACGTTTTTCTCAAACCTACGTATTCTACATGCTAATTTGAATTGATGAATATTCTAATTTCTATAATTCATAATATATAATTAATTAATACTACTTATTTATTCAAAAAATTCGATTGATTGATACGAATTGATTTTCTGTTACGATAAATTGACGAAACAATAGCTAACCCAATAGCTGCTTCGGCGGCTGCAATAGCTATAACAAAAATGGAGAAAATCTCTCCTTTTAATTGTCGACTATAAAAAAAATCTGAAAATGTTACGAAATTTAGATTAACCGCATTGAGGATAAGTTCAAGACACATAAGGGCCCTAACCATATTTCGACTCGTGATCAATCCATAGATACCTATAGAAAATAAATAGGCACTCAAAACAAGTACATGTTTGAGTATCATTGACCAGCTCCTTATTAATTTGGATTCATTTCAATATGAACAAGAATTCAACGTATTCAATTGACTATTCAATTGACTATAATATAACAAGTACAAAACAAAGGAATAGAATGATATTTGGTAATGGATCAAAATAAAATAAAGAATTTATATTTTATACATGAACCGTTTTCAAATATCATTCAAGATAAATGGATTTGATAACCGAAAACAAAGTTGAATTTAGATTGCTATTAATAGTTATAAAGATTTATCATTGAAGACAAAATTGTTTCAAGCACCGACAAAACCAGAAGACCCCTTGTTTCAAAGAGAGGACGGGTTATTCACATTTCATTTGATGGTCAGAGGCGAATTGAAAGCTAAGCAGTGGTAATTCGAAAGATTCCACGGGGGAAAAATAGAGATGTCTGCTACGTTACCCGTAATATGTGGAAGTATCGACGTAATTTCATAGAGTCATTCGATCTGAATGCTACATGAAGAACATAAGCCAGATGACGGAACGGGAAGACCTAGGATGTAGAAGATCATAACATGAGTGATTCGGCAGATTTGGATTCCTATATATCCACTCAAGGAGTACTTCATTATACGATATAGATAAGATCCATCTGTATAGATATCATCATTTACATCCAGAAAGCCGTATGCTTTGGAAGAAGCTTGTACAGTTTGGGGAGGGGTTTTGATTGATCAAAAAGAAGAATCTACTTCAACCGATATGCCCTTAGGCACGGCCATACATAACATAGAAATCACACTTGGAAAGGGTGGACAAATAGCTAGAGCAGCGGGTGCTGTAGCGAAACTGATTGCAAAAGAGGGGAAATCGGCCACATTAAAATTACCTTCTGGGGAGGTCCGTCTGATATCCAAAAACTGCTCAGCAACAGTCGGACAAGTGGGGAATGTTGAGGTGAACCAGAAAAAGTTGGGTAGAGCCGGATCTAAATGTTGGCTAGGTAAGCGTCCTGTAGTAAGAGGAGTGGTTATGAACCCTATAGACCATCCCCATGGGGGTGGTGATGTAATGACCGCGTTCGGGTTCGGTTCGCGATTTTGGCTAAACAGGAATTTTCCAGGGAAATTTAATAATTTCCTTTTTTATTTCGCGAAAATTGTGAAAGGCTTTGAATTTAATGAAAATTTATGTTGGAAAATTTATCTGGGCCAAAAAATGTCAAAACTGCAATATAGGATTTTTCCAGAAATTTTCTGAATTTTTAGGAATTTTTAAAACAATTTTCCAATTTTCGGGAATTAAAATATATTATTTAATTTAAAATTCCGACCGGCCAGCGAACCGGCCGGCCCAGCCCCGCGAACCGCCGGTCCGACCGGGTCGGACTGGGCAGCACGCGCGCGACACGTGTGCCTGATCTCCCTCTCTTCCTCTCTCCTCTTCTCTCTGGCATTCGGTCGAACAGTTGATGGGCATCCATCAACTGTTCAACCCGTCGCCTCAACAGCCACTGTGGCGCTGCAGCCACCCACCCTCTAGTCTGAAGGGACAGCCGGAAGGGACGACAGCCCTTGGCGGAGCAGCACGTGGCGCCGGCGAGCGGTTTTTCCAGCTACCACCCACCTGCTCCCACTCGGTATAAACCGAGTGGGCAAGCCACTTTGAGCTCGGATTTCTCCGAGCTCAGTCCACCTCTTGGGCTGCAGTGCCCTCTCTTCAACGCTGCCGGTGGTGGGCTCCGACTCGCCGTGCTCCGCCGCCGACGGCCCCCGATAGAGAGCCTCGCGGCCAGCCGCTTCTGGAAATTTTCCAGAAAGGCCGCGGCTTCAAGAGGTGAACCGCCGACTTCGTGGCCGTCTCCCCGCCAGCTCCGACCACCTCTGGCCAAGCCGTGACCACCGATTGATGCGTCGGAGGCTCAGCTTCCTCTCCCAGCAGGTCTCGAGCTTCGATTTGGTCGGAGAACGATGAACGGCGGCCAAACCCGAGAAAACCTCTTGACCCGACACACGACCCTACTCACGACCCGGAGTCGGGGTTCGCCCGAGAAGACGACCGTCGCCGGAGTCGTCGTCGGAGCCGTCGTAGTCGCCGTCGCCGGAGACAGAAGACAGTCGACGGGCTAGGCTGCCAGCCCAGCAGCCCAGGCCCAATCAGCCGGCCCAGCCGACCTGGCCCAGCCAGCCAGCCAATCAGCCGACTGACCCAGGCCCAGTCAGCCGGCTCGGTCCAGGTCTAGCTCGCGCGGCCCAGAAGGAAAAAGGAGAAAAAAAAAAAGAAAAGGAAAAGGAAAAAAAAAGAAAAGGAAAAGGAAAAAGGAAAAAAAAAGAAGGAAAATTTATTTTTCCTTGGGAGCAACCAGGAGTGCAGCAAGGGGAAATTAGCCAAGAAAACTCACAAGTGAGTGGACTCTAAACCTTTATTAGGCGCATTTACTGTTTTAGTAGAAAATGGGTAGAAATGGGTAGAAATGGCTAGGGCGAGTAGAACGGTTAGGACTCCGTGTTTACTCGTCAATTTCATTGATTAGTTAGATTGGTTAGCAGCATTGGACAATGGTTAATTGTTGACCACTTAAGTGGTTTAGTTCGACTTATGTCGACCTAGGGACTAGCATCCCACATTTTACGAGAAATGTCCTCGTACGTTTATTTGTGCTCAAGCGTGGTCAGAGTTAGGACCCCTCGAGGAGAAAGGAGGATTGGCTTGACACCTCTGTTTGCTTATGCTCAAGTGTGGTCAGAGTTAGGACCCCTCGAGGAGAAAGGAGGATTGGCTTGACACCTCTGTTAAAATCTTAGATTTGTTAATTCATTTATTCCTACAATTTAATTAAATTAGTCATTTATCATTAAATATCCTTTCGCTTAGCATTTGATTAACTTAGTTAATAGCCCTAATTGCTTTTCAATTTCATTAAATTATTATTATAATTAGTCGATTCTAGTACTATATTGTATATTTCAATTTTGCGACGCTCTTATTTAATCAGTTATGCCTACATAAACTCCGTATAGTCGCAATTAGGATCTCGTTAATAGATCTGCCCCACCTTGTAAATTGTTTAGACCCCATTGGTGTTCGTTAGTCTACTTTTAGCTTAGAAATCTGGAGGTGGGGAGTTCTTCGATTTGGGTTGGTAATGAGTGTTTCTACGCGGAGCTTGGGGACCTTGGGATGAGAGTTTTACAGCTAGGCTTGCCTAGGGTCGATTGACAGGCCAACAGAAGCTGAGAGATGGGAGGGTCGATTTAGGGACCCTAGGGCAGGGGTGTTCCTAATTTAGGATTAGGGTTCTTCACTGGGATACCGTGTATCTCATTCCACCACCCCACCATCCCAGGACCCCCGTATGGACCCGGATCAGGACCTATCAGACTTGGAGGACCAGCTAGAGGAGGAAGAGCTTATGGAGGAGGACCCTCATGAGGAGGAAGCTTGGGATCTACTAGAGCTGGAACCTCAGGACCCGGAAGACTGGGAGCGG
>JAGKPW010002426.1:0-17500 GCA_019926035.1 Melaleuca alternifolia | reverse complement strand
CCCACACCCTCTTCTTTTTTATTTCATTAATTGACTTTCGGACGAAATTCTGGAAAAACAAACTCCCGCCTTCTTTAAAATATCATAAACAGTTCCTGTAGGTTGAGCGCCTTTTTCAAGAAAATATAGAATAGCAGGAATATTTAAATAGGTTTGATTATTTAACGGATCATAAAAACCCACTTTCCGAAGATCTCTTCCTTCTCTTCGGGATCGAACATCAATTGCAACGATTCGATAAACGGCTCATTGGGATAGACATAGATAAACTAGAACCCCCCCTAGAAATGTATACGAAGTTTTCTCCTCGTACAGCTCGAGAAATTAGAAGATATGTCTATGTATCCAACTCGAATGTCAAATCGATCTAGAAAAGCATTAAATCAAATAATTAGACTATGATTATTTAATACTTTTTTATTCTTCTTTTTCTTTATAAAAAAATCATTTGTATTCTCAAAACTCAAGTTGAGTAACTCTGAAATAGCTCAAAAGAAAACCCTTAGGTATTTGATTTTTTGAGTGGTCTCTAACCCCTTTTTCTTTGTCTCATTTCGAATATATTTGGACTCCTTATTCTTGATCTAGTTGTCGAGACAATTAAAAAAAAAGATATTTCCTTGTTCCAAAATATTTTCTCTTTTCCTTGAATCATTGGGTTTAGACATTACTTCGGTGATTTTTAATCGTTTCAAAATGGCAGCAACATGCCCCTTTTTCTGATTTATTTCTATCAAAGAATCATAAACGGTCGATTCTCGCACGATACACTTTTGATCAAAAGTGTTTCACTAATTCCAACAAATTTTCCTTTTTTGGATTTGAAACTTGCTCGAATTGGATCCTTTCAATTTAGAAATCGAAAATAGACTACACTTACGAAGTTGTTCCAACTTATTAATTGGAACTAACCCTAGATCCTTGCCCTGAGAAATGAATCAATACTTTCTACTCGAGCTACATCACATACTGTTTACACTACAACCCAAGAACCTGTCACGCCCCGGTTTCGGGGTCGTAGCATTACTTCAGGATCCAATTAAATACACACTTTTCAGGAAACGTTTTTTCATTCCATCGCATCAATTTTACAATCCAAGATCGCCGTCAGTTCTAATACCAGAAGGTTCTTTCAAAAGGGTACACATCACAAGTACGGGAGAGGGTAGTGGTCCAAAAGAGAGTCAAGACCTACGTACACTAGCACCGCTCAGCTATACACACAAAGTTGCGGTCTAAGTAGGGAAGACTAAGCTATCCTAAGGAGTGTCGGGGGGCTTGGGCCAAGTCCTCTCACATGAGGCTTCTCGTCGATTACCGTACCGTCCTCTGATCGTCCTCTCCTTCGGGGTCTTTAAAGTCCGACAGGTAGCCCCCTTGCGGCACCTCACACCTCTCGTGTAAGAGTTCTAGTTCGGTTTCCTGGAACCCTGAGTAGACCTTCACGTGCTGGTGAGGGTACCAGATATCCCTCCTAGTGCTCCAGATCCACCCCGTTTCCCGGTGGAATTCGACGATCAGCCCGTCTTCCTGGACATCAGTGTCTATGACCTCTCCCCTACTCTGAGGAGCCTCAGGATTCACTCCTCGTAGTTCATCCGTTACTCCTCCAGGTCCTCCGTCCTCGGGTAATCCTTCCATCCTGAGGGTCCGGCGCCTGCTGATCCTGAGCTTCCTCCTCCTCGGAAGGCCATTCCATGAGATGGTCCTCCACCGCCATGTTCTCCGAATCGGAGCTGTCCGTGTCCATTCTGAGGTCCTGGTGTGGTGGGGTGGTGGGGTGAGATTCCACGGTCTCAGTGAGCAAACCATAACCCTAGATTAGGATCATCCCAGTCCTAGGGTCCCTGGACGTTCCATCCCCTCTCAGTCTCCGGGCGGTAACAGGCAGAACTAGGTAAGACCTACCTTTAGTCTCACATCCCATGGCCCTACAATCGGAATATACTACTCTCCACTAATCGACAACCAATCGGGGTGTCTAAGCCGGGTCGCGGGGTATCGTCTAACTCAGCCATATAAATGAGCGAGATAGTAAATAAATTGCAATCTAAATTAAATAGGCGTGATCGAAATTACGGAGTAACTATAAAATTTAAACTACTAAATTAGGCGAGGAAAAACATAATTTAAATGCATCTAAGTAAATGACATTAACGATAAATTAACTTTAATAAAAAGCGGTAAAGGAGTGTAAAATACTACTCAACCACCCAAGCTGCCAGTTCGAGTAAGTCCCAACTCTGATCGCAAAATTTCGGGGAATTCGATCGGACTGCTCCCAGTCTGAACTGAGCACGAGTGTGTTCTCGTAATTTCACGAGAAGGGACACCCTTGACCAATACAAGTTGGTCCGACCACTAATCGTGGTCCAAACAAGCAATCCTTTCCTCGACTAGGCTAATAGATAAACCAAGCATGAGGTCCAATTCTATACGAATTGCAGTTTATGCTTAAACCAATTCTAATCGCCCTAGCCGTTCTAATCGCCCCAAATTCTACCCGCCAAATTCTACTAAAACGGAGATGCGCCTAATAAAAGGTTAGGATCCACTCACTTGGAGAGTGTCCCAACAAGCCTGCTGCTGAGCTCCTCCTCTTTTTTTTTTTTTTTTTTTTTTTTTTTTTTTTTTTTTTTTTTTTTCGGGTCGGGCCTTCTTTTCCTTTCCTCCGGGCCGGTTGAGTGGGCCTGGGTTGAAAACTAGGCCTGAAAGTGGGCCGGGCTGAGCCTCACGGGTCGGGCCCACAAGTTGGGCCCGCGGGGCTGCTGGCCGGGCCGGGTCGGCTGGGCCTTCGGGCCTGGCTACTGGGCCTGGTCAGTGGCCCGGTTCCTCCTCTGCTGGCCTGGTCAGTGCACGGGCCGGACGAGTCAGGCACGGGTCGTGCACGGGTCGGCTCGGATCGGTGCACGGATCGGGCGGATCGGTGCACGGATCAGACGGATGGGTCAGGGATTGATTTTGGCCAGGCCACGGACCGGATCAGCTGGGTCACGGATCGGGTCGTGGCTGGGTCACGGATCAGGTCGGCTGGGTCACGGATCAGGTCGGCTGGGTCACGGACCGGTTCGTGGCCCCTTCCTTGCGGTTTTCCGGCTGGTCGTGAAGGCTCGGAACTCGCCTCCGTGCGTCGGCCTGGGGTCTCGTCGGAGCTTGGTGTTGGTCGGTTCGGGGAGCCTGCGTCACGACGTGTCAAACGGCGGCGGTGGCTCGGCCTGGGGTGGCCGGAGCACGGTGGGGCGGCTCCGTGAAGTCGGCTGCTCGCACACGGTTCTGGCCTTTTTCCAGAAAAGCTCCCGGACGGCTGGTCGCGAAGCCTCCTGCAACTGGCTGTTTCCGGCGGCTCGCGGCGAGGCGGCGGCGGAGGTCGGGGGCGTTCGGAAGAGGGAGTCACCAGCTTCAAGAGGACGCCAAGAACGCGTGGAGAGGAGGCCAGGAACTCGGTGAAAAACTTCCCCGAAAACCCTTGCCCACTCGGTTTTAAGCCGAGTGGGGTGGGTGAGCGTGGCCGGAAAATCCGGCCCCGCCGGCCACGTGCCGCCTCCCCCACGGCCGTAGTCCCCTCCGACGGTCTCCTCCAAGTCAGGGGTGGGTGGCTGCAGGGCTGATTGGCCGGTGGAAGCGACGGGTTGAACAGTTGATGGACGTCCATCAACTGTTCGACCTAATGCCGCAGAGAGAGAGGAGAGAGGGAGAGAGGGAAGCCGCGAGGCGCGTGCGGGGCACGTGCCACCCGGTTCGACCTGGTCGGACCGGCGGCGTGCACGGCCGGACCGGCCGGTTCGCTGGCCGGTCTGGGATTTTTAATTAAAATAATATATTTTAATTTCCGAAATTCGGAAAAATAATTTTAAAATTCTGAAAATTTCCCGAAAAAATTCCTGAAAATTCCCAAATTGAAATTTAAAATGTTTTGGGCCCCAATAAAATTTTAAACTTCAAATTTGCGTTAAATCCAATATTTTTCCAAATTTCGCAAATACCGGGGAAATTATCCAATTTCCCGAAAAATCCCAATTTAGCCGTAAATTGCGAACCGGACCGAGCACGGTCGTTACAACCTACCCCCCTTAAGAAATTTCGTCCCCGAAATTTGCTGCTTCTAAGTCTTCAAACAGTAGAGGGTGTTGTTGTCGCATGAGCTCTTCGCTCTCCCAGGTTGCGTTCTCTGAGCCGTGATGTTCCCATACCACCTTGACCAGGGGTATAACCTTGTTCCGGAGTTTCCGCTCCTTCCGATCTCCAATCCTGACTGGCCTTTCTTCGTAGGACACTTGTCCATCCAGCTTAATGTCTTCGTAGCTTAACACATGCGAAGGGTCGGGCTCATACTTCCTTAGCATGGAAACATGGAAGACGTTGTGAATTTGTTCCCAGTTCGGTGGTAGGGCCAGTCGATAGGCTGCCGGGCCTATCCTCTCCAAAATCTCAAAGGGTCCCACAAACCGGGGACTCAGCTTGCCTTTTTCTCCGAAACGAGATATCCCTTTCTTAGGCGACACTTTTAGGAAGACATGTTCTCCTTCGTCAAATTCCAAGGGCCGTCGCCTTCGATCTGCATAGCTTTTTTGTCGGCTCTGAGCCGTTTTCAACCTCTGTCTAATCAACTTTACTGCTTCCTGCGATTGCTGTACCAGTTCGGGTCCCAAAATTTTTTCGTTCCCCGACTTCGTCCCAACATACCGGAGTCCTGCAGGCTCGTCCATACAAGGCCTCAAAGGGTGCCATCCCTAAGCTTTGTTGAAAGCTATTGTTGTAGGTGAACTCCACCAGAGGTAACTGACTTTCCCATCCTCCTTTAAAATCCATGACGCACGCCCTCAGCATGTCTTCCAGGGTCTGGATGGTCCGCTCAGACTGCCCATCAGTCTGGGGATGGTACGCCGTACTGTACTGTAGTCGGGTACCCAAGGCTCCTTGTAGGCTCTTCCAAAAGTAAGCGGTGAATCTTGGGTCACGGTCGGAGGTGATAGTTACCGGCACACCATGCAATCTGACGATCTGGGTCACATATAAGTCTGCCAACCGGTCCAAGGGAAGGTTCTTTCGTACTGCCAGGAAGTGGGCAGATTTGGTCAGTCTGTCCACTATGACCCAAATCGTATCGTGACCCTTCTGACTTCTTGGTAAGCCGGTCACGAAATCCATTGTGATATGCTCCTATTTCCATTCTGGGATTTCCAAAGGGTTCAAAAGACCTCCCGGCTTACAGTGTTGCGCCTTCACTTGTTGGCACGTCAGACACTTGGCCACGAATCTTGCCACGTCCGCCTTCATTCCGCTCCACCAGTAGTGGGGTCTTAGATTCTGGTACATCTTGGTGTTACCAGGGTGGACACTGTACTTACTTCGGTGTGCTTCGGACAGGATTTCGTTCCTTAAGTCAGGATTATCAGGTACAAAAAGTCTCCCTCGGAAGCTCAGGACTCCATCCTCCGAGACCTGGAAACCAGGTTTCCTTAGTTCCCCTTTGGTCTGTAAGATGTCCAATAAGGAAGGGTCCGAAGATTGTAGATCTTTAATCTTGGTCCTGATTTGAGGTTCTATCCTTAGGGTGGCCATCAAACAATTCAGGTGTCCAATCTCAAACCTGAACTCCGAGTTTTGTACCTTCCCGTGCAGTTGCCATTCCTTGGCCAACAATGAAGTCAAAGAGGACTTACGACTAAGCGCATCTGCTACACGATTCGCTTTTCCTGGGTGGTACAGGATTTCACAATCGTAGTCCTTCAGGAGTTCCATCCATCTCCGTTGTCTCATGTTCAATTCCTTCTGAGAGAACAGATACTTGAGGCTTTGATGATCTGTAAAGATTGGAAACTTTTCTCCGCACAGATAGTGCCTCCAAATTTTGAGCGCGAAGATTACTGCGGCTAACTCCAGGTCATGCGTTGGATAGTTTTGCTCGTGGGGCTTCAACTGTCTCGATGCGTAAGCTACAACTCGACCGTGTTGCATTAGAACGCACCCAAGACCTTGATATGAGGCGTCACTATAAACTTCATAACCACCTGGTCCTGTAGGAATGGTCAGGACCGGTGCAGTGGTCAACTTCTCTTTTAGTGCTTGAAAGCTCCTCTCGCACTTTTCTGTCCATTCAAACTTCTTATCCTTCTTCAACAAGCTTGTCAAGGGCAGGGACAGGCTTGAAAATTTCTCTATAAACCTTCTGTAGTACCCCGCCAGACCTAGGAAGCTACGAACTTCCGTCACTATCGTAGGTCTCGGCCAATCCATCACCGCCTCAATCTTTGCAGGGTCTACGGAGATTCCATCTCCCGAGATCACGTGTCCCAAAAAGGCTACGCGATCTAGCCAAAACTCACACTTACTGAACTTCGCGTAAAGTGCATGTCTTCTTAGTAACGTAAGTACTATCCTTAGGTGCTGCTCATGTTCTGTTGAACTCTTTGAATAGATCAGTATATCGTCGATGAAGACTATGACGAACCTGTCCAAGTACTCCCTGAACACCCTGTTCATCAAATCCATGAAAGCAGCTGGAGCGTTGGTTAATCCAAACGGCATTATTGTGAACTCGTAATGTCCATAACGAGTTCGAAAGGCACTCTTCGGGATATCCTCCTCTTTAATCCTTAATTGGTGGTATCCCGTCCTCAGGTCAATCTTCGAGAAGACCTTGGCTCCTTGCAACTGATCAAATAAATCGTCAATCCTGGGTAACGGGTATCTATTCTTGATTGTTACCTTATTCAGTTGTCGGTAATCAATGCAAAGTCTTAAGGACCCATCCTTTTTCTTTACAAAGAGGACTGGCGCACCCCATGGTGACGCACTTGGGCGGATAAATCCTTTATCCAGTAGTTCTTGCATCTGCACCTTTAACTCCTTCAACTCTGAGAGTGACATCCGGTAGGGAGCCTTAGAGATCGGTTCCGTCCCGGAAGGCACTTCGATAGCAAACTCTACTTCCCTCTCTGGGGGTAACCCAGGTAGTTCCTCCGGAAAAACGTCGGGAAACTCCCGAACTATAACGATCTCCTCTAACACTAGTCCTTCGACCGTCGTGTCAACAACACTAGCTAGGTAGCCTTGACAGCCATCCACTAACAACCGCGTCGCTTCCAAAGAAGAGATAATTGCGGTTGAAGGTCCGCCGTGACCTCCGAGGAACTCGTAACTCGAGTCCTCAGTCGGGCAGAACCTTATAGTTTCCTAGAACAGTCCACCGTAGCTTTCTGTCTAGTCAACCAATCCATGCCAATAATAACATCATAATCACGCAAATCTAAAACCGCCAAATCAATCGAACTTCTAACTCCGCTGAGCTCTAATTCGCAGTCCTTGCATCCGTTAACGGATAACATGTGAACATGCAGAGGCGTCGAGACATTCAAAACAACAGCTAAGGGTTTCACATGCAACCCTACTAACTCCACAAAACGCTCAGCGACGAACGAGTGGGTAGCCCCCGTGTCGAACAAAGCATAAGCAGAACTGCGGTGTAAGGAGACGGTACCTGTTATGACTCCTCCCGAGTTCTGTGCTTCATGTCTGGTCACCGCATAGACTTTTCCCTGCGCCGAGGGTCGGTCCATCAAAAGAGGCGGCGCTAGGCCTGCTAGCTGCCCGACCTGCTGCTGAGGCTGCGCTCTAGGAGCGCGCTGAGGACAATCGCGGACCATGTGGCCCAGCTGGCCACACCCGTAGCATCCCTCGCTCTTCGGGGGACAGGGTCCCGGTTGGTGCGTCTTTCCACACTGTCGGCACCAATTCCCTTGACGAAAGGGGGGCTTCCTGACTCCCCCGTTTCGTATAGCTGGAAAGAGCTTCTTCACCCCTGCTGCCGGCTTCTTTACATGCCGAAATCTACTAGCATCTCTACCCGCGAATGCTCGCGATCCAGACGCGGCTACTCTCTCGTTTAGGTCCTTCTCGACCAATTGAGCCCTTGTGAACACCTCCTTGTAATCCCGTAGGTTGAAGGGAGCAAGCTGGGATTTAATTTCGGGTTTCAGCCCTTCCCGAAATTTCTTCGCCCTGTCCACTGGATCCTCGATCAACTTCTTGCCATACTTGGCCAGGGCGGTAAACTGTGCCTCATACTCCAGCACTGTCAGGTTATTCTGCCGTAGTCTCTGAAACTCGGCGAGCTTCGCGTCTCTCTCTGCCTCGGGGAAATATTGCTCGTTGAAAGTTTCAACGAAATCCTCCCAGTTAGGTACTGCGCCTCCAGAAAAGGCGATACCTCTGGTGACCCTCCACCAATGTCGGGCATTCCCCTGTAGTTGATACACCGCGAGTGTCACTCGATCTTCGTTTGAACACTCCATGACCTCAAATATATTCTCAAGCTCCAGCAGCCATTCCTCTGCTGCTCCAGGGTCTCCCATTCCGGTAAAGACTGGGGGTTTCAACTTTAGGAATTGTCCGACCTGCCTCTGTTTCCTGCTCTCCCCATTCGTACCATCAGCCAAAGGAGCAGGGGCCGGAACCTCAACTTCCTGCTCGTCGACTCGCACGGCAGATCCCTGGGCCGCGGCAGCATTCTCATTCCATACGGCAGCTAAGGCGGCATTTACCGCAGCTGCGATTGCGGCGTCCTGATTTCTTGCTTGCTGGCGGACTTCCTCCCGCAGATCCTCCACCGTTCTCACGAGTCCCTCAACACGGGGATCTTCTTGGGGTTCATCCTCCCCCACCCCGAAGTGACCAATCGTCGCCCTTCTACGCGGAGGTCTCCCCCGCGGTCTGACCATCTGGTCTTCCTGTTTACAGCATCACAATGCTTTTGACACTCCTTGAGGAATTCAACAGGGGTAAGCACTACAGCTAGATCTACCAAAATAGATCGTTTAAAAACACCCTATTGACCTCGAAAGGAGACATAGTATCGCATACTATGACAGTGTTGGAAACCACCATCAACACTCGGTGTTGGAAACCACCATCAACACTCGGTGTTGGAAACCACCATCAACACTCGGTGTTGGAAACCACCATCAACACCCGTCCTATCCTCGTAGGACAACACGACCCCACGGGTCCAGTCGAAACCTCGTCAGGAACTCGACTCCAGTGCATCAGTGGCCACCCTCACTCGGTGCCACGCACTTTCGCCACGCAGGCGGTGACAGAAACACCACACCCTCTCAAAAGGGTGATCATTGTCACAACAGCAGAGGCCCAGCCTCGCCACGCCGATCAACGGCCACGTGCCCTCCGGCACTACAAGTCCAGATTCGGCCTTGCTGCACACGTTCTAGACCGTGCCAACTTAGCTAAACCAGACGTCACGTCACACGCCTGACCTCGCCCTGTGCGTCCCATACCGCCCAGGTCGAGTCCGGCGTAGACCAAGCCCTATGGTCTCTAGCCAATGTTCGGCCTTGCTGCACACGTCCCATACCGCCCCGGTTTCGGGGTCGTAGCAATTACTTCAGGATCCAATTAAATACCACACTTTTCAGGAAACGTTTTTTCATTCCATCAGCATCAATTTTACAATCCAAGATCGCCGTCAGTTCTAATACCATAAGGTTCTTCAAAAAGGGTACACATCACAAGTACGGGAGAGGGGAGTGGTCCAAAAGAGAGTCATACAAGACCTACGTACACTAGCACCGCTCAGCTATATACACAAAAGTTGCGGTCTAAGTTAGGGAAGACTAAGGCTATCCTAAGGAGTGGTCGGGGGCTTGGGCCAAGTCCTCTCACATGAAGGCTTCTCGTCGATTACCGTACCGTTCTCTGAATCGTCCTCTCCTTCGGGGTCTTTAAAGTCCGACAGGTAGCCCCCTTGCGGCACCTCACACCTCTCGTGTAAGAGTTCTAGTTCGGTTTCTTGGAACCCTGAGTAGACCTTCACGTGCTGGTGTGGGTACCAGATATCCCTCCTAGTGCTCCAGATCCACCCCGTTTTCCGGTGGAATTCGACGATCAGCCCGTCTTCCTGGACATCAGTGTCTATGACCTCTCCCCTACTCTGAGGAGCCTCAGGATTCACTCCTAGCTCGTACTCTTCTTCGTCCTCGGGTAATTCATCCGGTTCAAAGGGGACATCCGGCGGCAAGTATCCCCCGACGTCCTCCAGGTCCTCATCGGACCCCGGGGCTTCCATCTCCAGCAGTCGATCCAGCTCCTGGTCCCAATCCTCCTCCTGATCCTGAGGGTCCGGCGCCTGCTGATCCTAAGCTTCCTCCTCCTCGGAAGGCCATTCCATGAGATGGTCCTCCACCGCCATGTTCTCCGAATCGGAGCTGTCCGTGTCCATTCTGAGGTCCTGGTGTGGTGGGGTGGTGGGGTGAGATTCCACGGTCTCAGTGAGCAAACCATAACCCTAGATTAGGATCAGCCCAGTCCTAGGGTCCCTAGACGTCCCATCCCCTTCAGTCTCCGGGCGGTAACAGGCAGACTAGGTAAGACCTACCTTTAGTCTCACATCCCATGGCCCCACAATCGGAATATACTACTCTCCACTAATCGACAACCAATCGGGGTGTCTAAGCCGGGTCGCGGGGTATCGTCTAACTCAGCCATATAAATGAGCGAGATAGTAAATAAATTGCAATCTAAATTAAATAGGCGTGATCGAAATTACGGAGTAAACTATAAAATTTAAACTACTTAATTAGGCGAGGAAAAAACATAATTTAAATGCATCTAAGTAAATGACATTAACGATAAATTAACTTTAATATAAAGCGGTAAAGGAGTGTAAAATACTACTCAACCACCCAAGCTGCCAGCTCGAGTAAGTCCCAACTCTGATCGCAAAATTTCGGGGAATTCGATCGGACTACTCCCAGTCTGAACTGAGCACGAGTGTGTTCTCGTAATTTCACGAGAAGGGACACCCTTGACCAATACAAGTTGGCCCGACCACTAATCGTGGTCTAAACAAGCAATCCTTTACTCGACTAGGCTAATGGATAAACCAAGCATGAGGTCCAATTCTATACGAATTGCAGTTTACGCTTAAACCAATTCTAATCGCCCTAGCCGTTCTAATCGCCCCAAATTCTACCCGCTAAATTATACTAAAACGGAGATGCGCCTAATAAAAGGTTAGGATCCACTCACTTGGAGAGTGTCCCAACAAGCCTGCTGCTGAGCTCCTCCTCCTGTTTTTCTTTTTTTTTTCTTTTTCTTCTTTTTTTTTTTTTTCGGGTCGGGCCTTCTTTTCCTTTCCTCCGGGCCGGCTGAGTGGGCCTGGGTTGAAAACTACGCCTGAAAGTGGGCCGGGCTGAGCCTCACGGGTCGGGCCCACAAGTTGGGCCCGCGGGGCTGCTGGCCGGGCCGGGTCGGCTGGGCCTTCGGGCGTGGCTACTGGGCCTGGTCAGTGGCCCGGTTCCTCCTCTGCTGGCCTGGTCAGTGCACGGGCCGGACGGGTCAGGCACGGGTCGTGCACGGGTCGGCTCGGATCGGTGCACGGATCGGGCGGATCGGTGCACGGATCGGACGGATCGGTGCACGGATCGGACGGATGGGTCAGGGATTGATTTTGGCCAGGCCACGGACCGGATCAGCTGGGTCACGGATCGGGTCGTGGCTGGGTCACGGATCAGGTCGGCTGGGTCACGGATCAGGTCGGCTGGGTCACGGACCGGATCGTGGCCCCCTTCCTTGCGGTTTTCCGGCTGGTCGTGAAGGCTCGGAACTCGCCTCCGTGCGTCGGCCTGGGGTCTCGTCGGAGCTTGGTGTTGGTCGGTTCGGGGAGCCTGCGTCACGACGTGTCAAACGGCGGCAGTGGCTCGGCCTGGGGTGGCCGGAGCACGGCGGGGCGGCTCCGTGAAGTCGGCTGCTCGCACACGGTTCTGGCCTTTTTCCAGAAAAGCTCCCGGACGGCTGGTCGCGAAGCCTCCTGCAACTGGCTGTTTTCGGCGGCTCGCGGCGAGGCGGCGGCGGAGGTCGGAGGCGTTCGGAAGAGGGAGTCACCAGCTTCAAGAGGACGCCAAGAACGCGTGGAGAGGAGGCCAGGAACTCGGTGAAAAACTTCCCCGAAAACCCTTGCCCACTCGGTTTTAAGCCGAGTGGGGTGGGTGAGCGTGGCCGGAAAATCCGGCCCTGCCGGCCACGTGCCGCCTCCCCCACGGCCGTAGTCCCCTCCGACGGTCTCCTCCAAGTCAGGGGTAGGTGGCTGCAGGGCTGATTGGCCGGTGGAAGCGACGGGTTGAACAGTTGATGGACGTCCATCAACTGTTCGACCTAATGCCGCAGAGAGAGAGGAGAGAGGGAAGCCGCGAGGCGCGTGCGGGGCACGTGCCACCCGGTTCGACCTGGTGGGACCGGCGGCGTGCACGGCCGGACCGGCCGGTTCGCTGGCCGGTCTGGGATTTTTAATTAAAATAATATATTTTAATTTCCGAAATTCGGAAAAATAATTTTAAAATTCTGAAAATTTCCCGAAAAATTCCTGAAAATTCCCAAATTGAAATGTAAAATGTTTTGGGCCCCAATAAAATTTTAAACTTCAAATTTGCGTTAAATCCAATATTTTTCCAAATTTCGCAAATACCGGGGAAATTATCCAATTTCCCAAAAAATCCCAATTTAGCCGTAAATTGCGAACCGGACCGAGCACGGTCGTTACAAGACAAGGTGAGGGTTCTAGTGGAACAGAACAAAGGATGTCGAGCCAAGAGCACCTTCATTCTTATAGAATATAATGAAAAGTGTGGGTGTAAGAATCCACAACTGATCATGTCCTTCAAGTCGCACGTTGCTTTCTACCACGTCATTTCAAACGAAGTTTTACCATAACATTCCTCTAGTTTGGAACTAAATGTAATTGATTCAATTAGGAAATCATGAATAGTCATTTGTTCGGTCGTTACATTGGTTTCTAAAGAAGTCTTAGAAAGAATTCAATTTAACCCTCGATTTTATTTTTTTTGGATGAATGCAATATTTTCATTTTATTTATTAATTATTTTATTAATTTCGAACTATTAGGATTCTAAATATTATATTCTATTAGTATTAGGAAGAAAAAAGTTCTTTGTATTGAATCTACATTGTATCTTCAAGTAACTTAAGAGAATATATTCAACAATCTTAGACTTCTTCGAATATCAAATATTCATAAGAAATCATTAAATTCAAATAGTTATTGAATTGAAAAAAAAAAACTACCTGGATATCACTATTTGAATAAAGTTTTACTAAAGATTGCATTTATCATCATAAAGAATCCATCTTTGAATTTAACCTAAACCTCAGTGATTAAAAAATATAGATAGATAGAAAAAGAATTTTTTTTTTTTCGTGAAGTGGATAAAAAAAAGTTGATGTAAAGGAAGATTTAGACTCTTTTTCTTTTATTTCATACTGAAAAAGAAAATAATAAAAAAAATAAAGAATTCACTCTATCAGATAGACTGAACAATTGTCATTGGAAGGAATTAGGAATATTCAATATAGAATATTACAAATTAACGGATCCAAAATATTTTTGAAAAAACAAAAAAAAATTATCACTGAAATAGAACGACAATAATACATTAAGCATTTCCTTCTTTTACACGTAGTTTCTTTGACTGGGGGGGTTCGTTCCATAATTTTTATTTAAAGCAAGGGGAATAGAATATAGGATGTATTAATTACTCCCATGTCTATATTATTACATAGATTTACAATTATTTATGAAAACCAAATCAAATACGAAATGAAATACCTAAAAATAAAAATGAGGTTCGAAGAAAATAGCTATGTTATATGTATGTAACTTGATTATTTCTTAATCCAATTTGTACAAACACCGCTAGTGAAATTGATATCTTACATTGTTAATTAATTCTTATTATATGGGACGCAAGGCTTTTCGACGTAACTAACTTAAACTTAAATATGAATATTGAATATTCAAAGTACAAGACAATAGACATACGATGAAAAGCACATTCAACCTCTTTTGCAATCCCTTTTTTCTTTATTTCCAATTCTTCGAATCTATGTTCCTAGATCACAACTCGATTCAGTTCCATCTATATGTATCTTATTTGAATTTAATTTGTGAAAAAATAGGATTTAAAGAAGAATAGGAATAGAATCATTAAAAATCAGAAACAAGAATCACATAATATCCAATATTTGACTCTTAAAGAGTAGAGAAGGTAGTTCAAAAAGATAACCTTTATGATAATAAATATTTCTATCTATATATAGAATAGGTATTCCCTGGGATGGAAGGATTCGAACCTCCAAATAGCGGGACCAAAACCCGTTGCCTTACCACTTGGCCACGCCCCATTTCGATTTCTATTCAATACTAATAAACACTAGTATTGTTTTTGGTTGTTCGTCAATTCCAATCCCACAATATGGACTCTATTGTTCCTAGGGTTTAGACACGTGTAGAGATACAATGAAACTGAATTTATTGATCATTACATATAATTCAATTAAGATATTGTATAAAAGTAGAATTTCTTCTATTCTTTTTTGAGAATTGAAGAATTTTGGATTGGGTGAGTTCAAAGAAGGATTTTTTGGTATACCTTACTTTTTTTTCATTTTTAAGGGATATCAATTATCAATAACAATAACTCAATCAAAATACAATTATTTACAAGTCCAAGAAAAAAAAAATGTTTGTTATGCTTAATATCTTTAGTTTGATCTGTATCTGTCTTCATTCCACCCTTTATTCGAATTCAATTAGTTTTTTCTTAGCCAAATTGCCTGAGGCCTACGCGTTTTTGAATCCCATCGTAGATTTTATGCCAGTAATACCTCTTCTCTTTTTTCTTTTAGCCTTTGTTTGGCAAGCTGCTGTAAGTTTTCGATGAGATTTTTAATACTGTCCTAGACATAATTTATTCGAAAAAAAAATTCTAACAATGGATAAGATCGGCTAAGTCTTACAGCATGAACCCTTGATTCAAACAATTCTTAGATAGCTGCAAGAAATCTGACTCACCCTCTTTCCTTTCCTCATTCCGATTCTTTTTCATTTATTGAAAAACCCTTTTAGAGTCATCCAAAAATAGAAAAGATATTTTTTTAATGAAAGACTCGAGTCTTATTCCAAATGAATTTCTGAAAATTCTTTTTTATTTTTGATTTCGAGAAGCCATTTTGTTTGTTGGTTTTGTTTATTGGTGTCAAAAAAGGATATAGGGTATAAAAATGGAGAATCTATTCTCTTTTTTTTTTCAAAAAAAAAAGATCTTGGAGATTGCGTAATGCTTATTCTCAAACTCTTTGTTTACACAGTAGTGATATTTTTTGTTTCTCTCTTCATCTTTGGATTCCTATCTAATGATCCAGGACGTAATCCTGGACGTGAAGAATAAAAAAAAGGGCCTTTCTTTTTATTTTTACTTGCTTAATTTTTCAATGTTCTTAACTTAGGATTTTATCTATTGTACATCCTTATTTATTTTATTAAATAAAAAGGAAAGGTTTTGAAGAAAAATAAATAAAATACCAAGTCATCCATGGAAACGGAAAGAGAGGGATTCGAACCCTCGGTACGAAAAACTCGTACAACATATTAGCAATCTAATGCTTTAGTACCTGGCCTAAAAGAGCTTTTTTTCTTTCCACGTCCTAGCCTGGTCAGTACCTGGCTGGGCCATTTTTTGTTCCATTCCAAATCATAGATAAAATGATTTGTTTGAAAACAAAAATACTTACTATTGAAACAACAATTAGAAGAAGGGATCTTTCCATTCCTATGATATGGAATTTCATTCGATAGAATCAAAGTGTCATTTTTATTATATTATTATTGTTTCTTCTTTTTTTTTTCCAGTAAAAGAAAAAAAAGGAACTATGGATTGTTGTGCAATGCATTCTTATATCATAACATAAATAGTTTTACCGAACCCTATCAAAAATCCTCCAGCTTTCTTTTGCTAATCTGATTAGGTCTACTGACAAAACCAAAACAAACACTCCAATGCTATAATTTTCATCATTATTTTGTTTTGGATCCTATCTTGATTACGTTCGATTACCTTTTTTTGTTCGACAAAAGTTACATTTATATACAATAATCGCATTGTAGCGGGTATAGTTTAGTGGTAAAAGTGTGATTCGTTTTATTAATCCCTTTTATAGTTAAGGGATCCCTCGGTTTGTTTTAATTCATATTCCGAACAAAAATTTTATTTCTTAAAAGGATTAAATCCTTTCCCTCTGAACGAAGGATTCGAGGAAGACTATATATTCTTGTGATTTGTATCCAAGGGTCAATTAAAAATTGACAAATTGGATTATTTAATTGCGAAACATAATTTTTTTAATTGGATCAATACTTCCAATTTAATGAGTATTAGTAAAGGACCATGGATAAAGATAGAAAGGCGTATTTCTAATCGTAACTAAATCTTCAATTTTTTTTCTTTTCTATAGGAAAGATTGAAGCAAAATAGCTATAAATTAATAAAATGAAAGGATGATTTTAGTTTACTAGAGACATTGACATATTCTATTTTTTAGCTCGATGGAAACAAAATATTTTTCCTAAGGATTGTCTCAAATAGAAATAGAGAACGAAGTAACTAGAAGTATTGTTAGAATAGAATACTCTATTCCCTATTCTAGAGGGATCATCTAGAAAGCGAATTTTTTTGAATTAAAATGCATTCAAACATAAAAGCTGACATAGATGTTATGGATGGAATTTTTTGATTTCGTTCACGTTTTATCTTAGATATATCTATATCTGGGAATTTATCCATCTTCCATAAAGGAGCCGAATGAAACCAAAGTTTCATGTTCGGTTTTGGATTAGAGACGTTAAAAATGATGAATCAACGTCGACTATAACCCCTAGCCTTCCAACCTAACGATGCGGGTTCGATTCCCGCTACCCGCTCTATTCTATACTCTCTATCTATATTAGATAGACCTATCTTTGAATTGAATACGCAATTCCCGAAATTCTCTTATCTTAACATAGTCTTTTTTTTCCGAACAAGAGAAGGGATAGGAAATTCCGAAAAAAATCAGAATAAAAAGGAAAAAGCGTCCATTGTCTAATGGATAGGACAGAGGTCTTCTAAACCTTTGGTATAGGTTCAAATCTTATTGGACGCAATTTTTTCCATCTATTTTTTGTTTTTGAGATTTATATCTCAAGAAGGATATTGATATTTTGAATGATTTAAATAAGAAACACTTATAATAAATCCTTTAGATTAGCTTATTTATGTTCTTTCTTATATTGTATTTTCTATTCATTTTTTAATAGAAAATGAAAATAGAGCGAATATCAAATTATTTAAAAGAATTTAAAGAATATTAATATTCTTTAAATTCAAAAAACAAAATTAGTATATTATTAATTAAGTATTAGTATATTATTAATTAAGTAAAGATTAAACTAATAAGCAACTATGAAGAGTGATCCATTTATTTATTTCTACTATACTTGTTCTTGAAGTAGAAAGCGTTCCTTCTGTTCCTGGATAGCTTCTTTCAAAAGGGCTTTTGCTTCCTCAATGAATGTTTTAGTAGAAGATATAATTTCTTGGAATTGAGGTTTATTCGTTTTTACATAAGTACGTAACTCAACGAGAAATTTCCTTAC